>QOCX01000382.1:48464-87700 GCA_005959815.1 Sarcophaga bullata | reverse complement strand
GACCCTTCAGTCAGGATTATGTTGTGTGTGTTAATTTTATACATGAGTGGCGGGACCTAAAGTTTAAAGCCGTCTACTCCGAACGACAGACTTTGGGAAACTTTTCATGGCAATTTTATTTACTCAGAGTTCTTTTTTTCCTATTTCATTGTTGTTGGACACGTCTGATCTGCGGTTTGAACTGTGGCCTCACGTGTAATAAGTCGTCACAGTACTTACTAAACTATGACGACTGCATCAGTTCAGCAAAGCTTAATAATACAACACATGAATACACACACAGTGCCAATGAAACTGATTCTCTCTATTAAACCTCCGGTGAATACTCAGTTCTGCTGAAGCAATTGTGGGACAAATACTCTTCTACATCTGGAGTAATTTTTACTTCTCCCTTTCGAAAAGAATTCTTAATCTTTAGCATAAAAAAGCTCTTAATACAGCAGTAGTCTAAAGCTCTTAATACAGCAGTAGTTAAGCGATTTAAGGGTTATCCAAATCAATTCCTCACAGCTTAGCAATACAGAATGTGATCTCAGGGTGCTAACAAAGCTGATGGCAGAATTAGCCAAACATTGACGAAACGTAACAGAACCTACGTTCAACTTTAGTATATGAAAACCAATGCAAATACCGAAATTATATTACATTTCGGTAATCTCTTTTATCGGTTTTCATATACTAAAAACCGAAAGCACGTTCCGTGGACTTTTAGTTAATTCTACCATGATTCATGCTGTAAAACGACCGATGAGTACTCCAGATAATTGGAATACTTTTATCCAATTTATACCTCTCCCTCTCTACAAGAATAGCTAATCTTTGTATCTTCTTCAGCATAAAGAAACGCAAAAATATCTCCGATGCCATATGCTTAACCAACTATTTTAGAATACCGATCGGCTGTTAATGTTTTGTTTTTTTTTTTAAGCTTTTCTCGATCACTTTAATTTGGAAAACGTTTATTTAATCGAAATTGGTAGTTTGGCACTTATCTGTACGTAGCAAGCAATTTTAAATTTTCTTTTTCACAATTCATCTTCTACATCAAAGAGGAGCTGCACATATATGCGAATAAATTTATGGTACTTAAATGTCTTCTGCTTCTTTTGTAAATAAGACATTATCGATCAAATTATAGCCGATAAAAACCGAACAATATGAAATTACCTACGGTAAGCAGACAAACTATAAAAAAAAATTATTGTTGCATAAGCAAGAAAAAAACAGGGCAACCTAAAAGCGCAGCTTAATAAACCATCTGTTTTATTAATCCAATTCCAAACCAAAACCTTTAACCAGAACGAACACAAGCCTAAAAATGAAATGAAAAGACAAACATGCTAAAGAAAGCGAATTGATGTAATGGTTGCTTACAACAGCCATCTCACCAATAAACATACTTTAAATCAGTTCACTTTCTGGCAACCCAAAACACGCAACATATTGTTCCACCGCTACTAACTCCTCTAAACCCCCCCCCTGCTTGAGCTTAAATTAAATGCCATGGCATTTGCTGTTTGGAACGTGAAACAAAACAAAAACCGAAGAAGAAGTTTTTTCACTGGTTCTCTGATGCATTCTAAGCAGATGATAATGTACTCCATCAAGAACTTGGTATGCCTGAACAAAAACAAAAAAACACAGAAATAAGAACACAATGTTTAACATCGATTTATTATAGGCTTGTAAAATTTGACCATCATTTGTACATTAAAGTTGAAGATGATGAGGATGATGATGATGGTAGAAATGGTTTTTGGAATATTTTCAAACTTCACAGTCAGTTGGATAAATATTCACAAGGGGAACAAAAGGGAAAGAAAAGAAAAGGGTTTACACGTTTTTTTTTTTGTTTGTTTTTTGTGCCAATTTTTTGTCCGTTTTTATTTTCATTTCTGCTTGTATAGCATTGATGCACGCGTTATGCATCGTAATAATGACCCAAATATTCTTCCAACTGCTGTTGCTTCACATTCACTTCATTCATGACGTTCTAAAGCGTTCTTTGTTATTTTTGTTTTTTTTTTTTGCTTTTTCCAGAATTTTTATTTGCCAAAACAGCTGTAGTACTTCTTTTTTTTCTCTCTCTCTCTTTTCTGGTGTTTTAGCATAAAACTGTACGTGGGTCCATTTCATATGACAGTTTTAGTGGCCAATTGAATTAAATTGAACAGATTGAGGACAGTGTTTTGTAAAATAATTTCGAAAACAATTTTCTTCGAGTTAAACAAAAACAACAAAACATGAACAAAATAAAATTTTAAATTTCTGTTTAATTGGTGAAATTGTAATTGTAACAATTAAAATTTCTGAATTTATCGTAAACTTAAAATTATTATTTTTTTTTATTTATTATGGCATTGCATTAAGCTTTTTTATGTCAATAGCACCGTTTTCTGCGATAACTCATAGTCACTATGCGCCTCCCTTATTAAAATTCGGTTTGCACAATGAAAATTCCGCCAAAAATGAAAATAAATGTCACGTTCGGTATAGTAAGTGAATGCATAAGAAATAACCTTCCAATCAAGATCAGTCACTGTCATTGTGCTTTATCTGTCTGTCGGATTGTACAGAATTGCTTCCTTTAACAGAAACATACAGTAAATCCTTATCGAGCATCAATCCAGAATGAAAAACTACAATCGTTTTTAAATGACGCCGTTGTAAATGATTAAATTATTATTACCAGTAACCATCTGCTACAGAAATGATTCTCTCAACAGCAAGTCGTACATGGATATTCACTCCATGATTTTTTATTTTTAACTTAGAAGTAACCCCATGCATGTACTTCTTGTCCTATAGGCTTGAATGCTAATCGAAACAGAACTAATGTAGAAACCAGACCCGACTTGTTATATATTGGATATTGAAATCATTCTCCTATCTAACAGGATAGCCTTTATATGGAATGTCTATAAAAATCTAGCGTATTTTCTCTGTTCCGAGGGATATGTTTTTCTGTCCGCTCTCTAAAAATTGAGTAGAACAATCACAAAACTTTCGAAGACATTTTTTCAGAATCCTTTCTTTCCTTATATTTTCAAAGACATTCCGTCTTCCTCGTACCTTAACAATGCTGTAGTTTACGTTGACAAAAGTGAAAATTGATTAAACAATAAGCCTACAGTGTTTCGCCTTGCCAATGTTAGGTATTATTGGTTTCAATAACATCTATTAAGCAAGGTTCTCAGCTGTTAAACATCTTTAATCTGAAATATAATTTAGTGCGTGAAAGGCTCGTCATTTACGAATGTGCATCGTTCAACAACCGACGAAGAAGTCAAAATATTTTAAAATTTACAATACAAAAGTGGGAATTGGACGTGTTCACTTTTCAAACAGTACGGGGTGTATATGGTCGGCATAATCAGCCTATTAGTCAACAAATTGACGAGATTACGCTGTCATTACAGTGCACACTGGTGAATATATCATACCTGTTAGAGAAAGTATGTCCGATAGTCTAAATTTGTTTCACCAATTGTTCTTCTCTTATGGCTAATGAACAACAATTTCCTTTTGGTTTAGCTAACGTATCTTTCCAAAGATCCCAAACCATTGCTCACATTTGTTCTAGATTTTTGATTTTTCGAATAAAATTTTCCTCAGTGATGAAATTCAATTTTATTCTTGGCGACTATGTCAATCAACCACTAAGATCATGGGAGGCTACGTCAAAGATCTTATACAATTGGCGCATTTGAAAGACGACAATTTTTGAGTTAAGTTTAAGAAGTGTGTAAAAGTGTGATCGATAACTATCTTATAGCCTCTGCTGCAATCAATGCAGAGATAGAAAAATAAAATTAAAATTAAAATTTCAGTATAAGCAAAATTAAAGCATATTTCCCTAACATTTTGAGGACTAAAATTAATATTTCATATACCCCTATTAGTCCATGTTACATTAATCGTTATAATAATGCTTAATTCATAAATGTAAGCAAAGAAGCCCTTGCTTACATTACCTTAATTTTGTAGACTAAATTAAGAGCTTAGAGTTCTATCAAAGGCCGTTTAACAGTTGCTTCTATTGTACTGTAGACCCAGCACGAATATTCACATAAATCGCCGCCTGTGGCTGCACAAATAGCCACAATGAAAACGTTTTCCTCTACTTTATAAAACATTGTCCTGCCATAAAATTAACGCATACATCAGGAGATTTTTCAAAATAAAGCTCTCCTCTTCCTTCGCTTCTTAAATCTTAATTAACACAACGACTTGCTGCAATGGCAACCATAATGGAAAAATAGTGTGCCTTAGAAACTATCAGAACTATAAAAATATAATCAATCACTTGAAGAGCTTTAGAATGGAAACTACAGCTAAGATGCTTCATAAGCTATTTTGTTCCGCGCTTGGTTTATATTTTTAGCAGCAAATCAGGGGTAATTTTCCAACATTTGGCAATATTTGTAAAATCCAAATCGAAGTTGTAACAAATTTCTATAGAAATGGTTTAATTCATCATATTAAATACATACATACATATATACATAATTGGCCATTACAACCCTACAGTTAGGATTACGGCCTAGCTTCTCATAACATACGTAACATAATATGTGTTAGAAGCTAGGTCGTAATTCCTGACCAATTTTTCATATATGTATGCATGTATGTTACAAATCTTAACAATTCTTTTCTAAATATACATACATATTATAACTAAAGTTCCTAATATTAAGTCCAGGCTTTAATAATTTCCTGCAAGCATTTGTAGGGTAATCATTTAATGGTTAAAAATCGAAATCAAAACTTTTTTGGGATATTTTTTATAACCCCGTTATTATTGCTTTTAAAACATAACCTCATATTTAAAAACCATATTTTAATCATATTTTTCAGTCTTAACATAAATTTTAAAGGCCGCATAAAACATATTCTACAGTGTTGTTGATGTTATCGCTGATACAAACACAGATCTCCAACTGTTTTCTTTAATGTTCGAAACCCTAACGAAACCCAAAGGGAATTGATTTTAAACGAAAAATTATGTTCCTTCGATAAAATAAAAACAAAAACAAAAAAATTAAAGAACATTTACACACTTGTAAAGAAAAGTGGATCATATTGAAAGAAGACAAAAAAAAGTTCTTTAGTTTCATAAAGAAGGGTATCCAAAAAAAAAACGCAATAAAAAATGAACATTTTGTAGGTACCATAACATGTTTCATAAAATGCATGATTTAAATGACATTTGCAGTTATTTGGCGTCCTTCCATTGTTTTTTTTTTGCCTCCTCTTAACATGTATACTAACTAACCTATATTTATAACAAAAAAAACAAAAAGAAGCAAAAGAACAAAAACCTTCACTACTAAAAACAAAAGTTCTTGTTTTCCTTCTGCCTACCAAAAGCAGACCCCTAAGGGGCCTTGTTGATAAGCAGGCAATCCCTGCATCCAAGTGTATGTGCTAGTGGTATATGGCCAAGGCTGTATTGTTGTATGGCTTAAACATACATTTTATATATTTAAACGGTGGGTTTACCGACAGTTTAAGTGTTTTGATTTGATAATTATTATCAGTGACGGACGCATGCGTGACCACACTCACTCTCTGTTACACATTTTTGCATATTTTTGCCTGAAATGAAATGAAATGAAAAAAAATTCGTTTTTTCTTCAGTTTCTTTTGTAACTAAACGACCATAAAGAATCTGTAAATAACAATTGCATATTTAACACATGATATAAAATAAAATGAAAACTGAAGTTTAAACAAATAAAAAAACAAAAACAAAAAAAAACAAATTCTGTAACAACAAAAAACAGCTTAAGAGGCAAATTTTGTGTGCAAAAGCGTAGACGTGCAACTAAATTTTTTTTCAAAAATCCCTTTTTAGACTTCTGATCTCCTGCTTTACAGAGACTTTTTGAAGCTTTACTCTCCTAATACCAGCTTATTTTGTATTCTGTTAAATTTTAACATAACTCTGTTAATGTTAACAGTTTAGTTGTCGAAGTTATCTTCACACACACACATTGCATTCTATTTAAATGTTACGATCAACAAGAGTATGAGTATGAGTCGTTCGGACAAATGAAATTCAGAAGTAATTCTCATTTAATTCATTGTTATTTAAGCAAAACTAAATTCAATTGTATTTGGAGGGTGGGCGGTGGCGGCTACACGAAACTTTCAAAAATTCTCTAATTGTGTTCTATTAGGGATCTTTTAGACCACAATTCCAATGTAGTGTGATCTTCCCATCTCGTCTCATACATATCATAGACCAGAAAATGCAAGTCACCCATAAAAAATGCAACTGCGATGAGACAATTCTGTCTGATTTTTATCGAAAAATTTTTGTTGTTTATTTAAAGAAAACAATTAACTTTTACGCCTATATTTCCGGTTGCAAGTAAAGCTTGATTGTAATTAAACCTATTTTTGGAATCCCTGAGACTATAGCTATCCCCACTAAGTCATTTTTTACCCGATTTTTCCTATTATTTCATTGAGTAAATGCAGATTCTATCGCATTTAAATAAAAGATGAAAGCTTGTTTAACAAAACATTTGGGTTTAAATTTTTTTGGGGCCACTTCCAGAGTTTTTTTTTTTTTTTTTTTTTTTGGTAGATCTGCGTTGACAAAGCCGTCGCCGTAGTCTAATGCTGTTTTTGTTTTAATCGAAAAATATTTTTAATATTCGATCCTTGATGCTCAATAGAATTTGTTCACACACATAACAAAATTGGTCATTATGTTATTGGACCTAGTTTCTCACGCCACTTAGGTTGTGTGTGTTAATTTTATATGTACATGAGTGGTGACACTTACAGTTTAAAGTTTGAGAAACTTTTTCATGACAATTTTATTTGGTCTCAGAATTTTTGCCTGAAATCTGCTGAGAGGAAGTTACCGAAGAAATATTTTTTTGTTTTCATATTTCGTTTAAACCATGGCCTTACGTCTAATAAACGAACACACTACCTATTAAACTATGGCGACTTCATAAAATTTGTTTAGTAATCTAAAGTTTAAACTCCATCTGATGGAGAAAAATATTTTCATGTTTGACAAATTTTAAAAATTAACGGAATTCAATACCCTCCATGTAATCCATCCCTGATACTTATCGGCGCTTGATATCAAAGTGTACAATATTAATAATGAATATGATAAGAAGCTCTTGAGAAAAAGTAAGACTCAGACAATTTCCTCACTATTTATAGCATGCGTTGTTTCTAGATAATGACAGATGGCAATCCTATTACCCTAGAATCTGCTACATTGGGAATATCACCTAAAAAACAAACAAACAAAAGCAAAAAAAAATTAACAAGCAATCGGGAAATGTTTTGTGACAGATCTATATTTATTAAAGATATGAAAAAGAAATATAATTAAGACGAACAAAATTAATAATTTGGGTGAGGACTTGGAACAAACCAATTCATACACAAATAAGGTATAGTAAATGGAACCTAGCATACTCGTCAATATTACATACATGCATGCATACTTACACAAATGAATATATATACATACGTAATTGGCCTTTATAACCCTTCAGGCAGAATTATGCCCCGGCTTCTCCCACCACTTGTGTTATGTGTGTTTATTTTATGCATAAGTGGCGGGACCTAAAGTTCAAAGTCGACACCAAAGAACAGATATTTGAGAAACGTTTCATGGTGTTTTTGTCTTGATGTTTTGACTTGGAGTTTGAACCGTGCCCTCAGCTATAATAATAATAAGTCAACATACTACCTACTAGACTACGGGGTGTACAGTTTCAGTGTAAGCGTAATTAAATAAAATGATTCAATATTGATAAACCAAAATGAAAGTTGGTTGTTGAGGCTCTATGTTTATAAAGTATAGTCGGTCTGGAAAGATATCATGTGGCCTTGAGTTCAGCTGCAATTAATAGGGCGATGTGGCGGAGAGTTATTGTTGAGTCTAGCGGTCTGTAGCACCAATTAAAGTGTATTAAATACATATTAATATTTAGAACGTCCCTCAGAATTTCTCGGAGGTTGGCCACCTACCTACATATTAATACTCGCAGCATGATACATGGCACAGGACAAGCACAACTTTCTTAAAGAACTTTAATCATAATCCGAATATATTACGAATACTTAGGAAATTAAAGTTTTTAGTACATACATACATACATAATTGGCCATTACAACTTTTCAGACAGGATTACGGCCTAGGTTCTCACATAATTTAAGTTTTTAGTAATTTTCAAAAATTTTTGAGAAAGTGGCTCTTAGGTCCTTTACACATAAAGTTTACAAATTTATTTCTCGTTTCAGTTGTTTTTTTCTTTTCTTTTAATGACTGGGTCAAATTGTTTTGCTATGGCTGGCTTTCTTCAAGATATTTCTTTTCCTTTTTTTTCCATTTCCTTTCCATTTCTTTTAATAAAGAGTGGAAATATTTGCAAAGTAAATATTTTGAGCGTGTCAATCTTTTAATTTTCAGCAATTTAACGGATTTTCTGGTTTAATATGGCGTATTTAATACAGACTTAACTCTTTACGATTAAATATTAATAAATTCGTTTACACATAGTATATTTAAGGTAGCACCTATAGGGGTTCTACTGTTTTAAATAAAAACCTAACAACGAACTCAGTTTAATGTTTACAGTTTACAATTGGACAACAACAAATCAAAGGGAGAAATGATTGAAAGTGAATTTTCCCTTTATTTTCTCTTTTAATTATTTTAACTTGAAACGTGAGTGTAAGTTTTAATTTCCATGGATTCAAATGTTCACATTCTACATGTGCAGCTATATTGAGCGTCAAAAGAAACTGTACACTGTGGATAAAATTCTATACATACATACATACATAATTGTCAGAATTATGAAATTCAGTCAGAATTAGGGCCTAGCTTCCCACACCGCTTATGCTGTGTTTGTTTGATTTTATACATGAGTAGCCTTTGATTACGCCCTAGCTTCTCACACCACTCATTTTATACATAAGTGGCGGGACCTACAGTTTAAAGTCGACTCCGAACGACAGATTTTTGAGAAACTTTTCATGGCAATTTTATTTACTCTCAGAGTTTTTGTCAGAAATCTGCTGGGAGGAAGCCGCCGAAGAAATATTTTTGTCATGTTTCGTTTTTGATGTGTAACCGGGGATTTGAACCGTACTACCTACTACACTACGGCGACTAGAATAAATTAAAATTCTAAGAATTACCAAACTCAACGTTTACCACTTTAAGAGAGTGCCCGAAAAATTTTGATAATATTTCGAAATTTTTTTGAATTTTTTTTTTAATTTTGAAAAATGGCAATGAAACAATTTTAAAATAAAAATAATGCTAATTTATTAAAATATATTTTTTTTTTTTCAGTTGCTTTTGAAGCTCACTGTAGATATGTTAACCCTTTACAAAGCTGAAAAAAAATTTTTTTTTTTTTTTTTCATTTGAATCTTTAGTATATTATCTCCATATTTAGGTCATTAGGCCAAAAAATGTCATAAAATTCTGTTAAGAATATTAAATTGGAACAATTTTTTCTCTCTTTTTTTTATTATTGTTCCACAAACAAATTTTAATCGCTTTAATGCGTTGTTTTTTTATGACTTTTTAAATTTTATTAGAATTTAGTAGTTGGTTGGTTGGTTGATTGGTTGATGATGATATGCATATAATTGTGTATATCTTTATGCGTTTGATATCATTTGAATTTTGTATATTTGCTTATACATGAGTGCGCACCCCTTTTTTATGGCACCATTTACAAGTAAAAAAATTAAATTTTTTTTATTATTATTTTTTATTCCTTTTTTTTAGTAGTTTATTATGGTGTTCTGTTTTTTTATTTACCACTGTAATATGAGTTTTTCTTTTATTTTCATTTTTTTTTTTTTTTAATTTTTATGATGTGTTCTGAATGTCATTTTACGATATAGGGGCCTATAATTTAATCACATCTGTAGCATGGTTTCGTTCTTCTTTACTTTATTGATTTTTTTTTTCTCTGTCTGTCTGTCTGTTACTGTACAACTGACAAAATGTTGTTAAAGTTTTATATTTTTTTTTTTCTTGTTTTTCTCCTAATTTGTGTTCGATTTCTTTTTTTTTATTTTTTCTTTTTTTATTAAAACTAGCGGAATTACCCATAAAAAAAATCTCAATACTAATGGTGTTTCATTGATTAGTTTTTATTAAGTTGTCATGTTAATTCCGGTACTGTGTGATCATTTCCTGAGAAGTTTGATTTTTATTGCTTAATGGTCACTTTAAAGTGATGTTGAACATGTGACCTAATTTTTATGATGGCTTCTTAAGGTTTTATTTTCGAAATTGGTTGTGATAGAGAAAAAAAAAATGAAAATAAACAAAAATGAAATGAAATTGTCCCCATAAAATTGTAACATAAAATCGGTTAGTTATTAAACTCCTCAATAGAGCTACGGAAGTGTCAATCCCGCATTATAAAAAAAACTTGATATCAACATTTTAATTGGAAAAATAATTAACCGGTATTTGTTAATAGCTGCACTGATTCGATTGATAAAAGAAATAAAGAAATTTTCAATTTGCTAGCGATGAGAGTGAGGTACAGTCGGCCTCTAGAAGGATTAGCAGCGTTACAAATACGGAAGGACAGATGCAAAATTGTCCATTGAAACAGTCTGCCATAACATAAAGATCTTCATGTTTCGTTTTCCCTTGATGTCTTGATGTCTAATAAGCACAATTTGCAGGCCAAATATATCTTATTTTATTAAAGGACTCCATGGTTCCAAAAAGACTGTATCGTTCATTTTCAAAAAATATACTCTAATGACACCTTCACCACACGCATTGTATATACTCCAGTCAGATTAAACTGACTGACGTGCTTTAGACTTTATATGAATGGAGATGAAAATGACGCCAAACCCAGCAGCTTATATGTCAATACAACACCCGGCTTTACTTGGTTTCGGTTTCTTGCCACGGATCTCGTCCGATAACTGACGAGGACACGATAGAGGGGATATATGCGCCTCTATAAGAACACTTTTCTTTTTTTTTTTTTTTCTGGTGCTTCAAGAATCGTGGTTGCGGTCAAAACTTTGGTATACCACAGTGGACAGCCATGATATGAAGGAAACGGAATTGATGCAACAGCTTTTATGCAAATTGCCTGCACTTCAGGACAGACTTCATCGGTTTTTGGGTGAAAGACCGTTTGAAGAACTCGGCATAGTGGCGAACGTGCCAACAAGGGAACTGACCGATTTCGTCTGAAGTTCAGAATGATTCAAACATCAAGGGGGCTTACCTTACACTGAGAAACAAACACAATGGCCCATATGGATCACCGAGTTAACTTGCCTGTAAACAGCAAATTACCCACTAACCTAACCTAACCTAGAGTACTTTCAAGAGAATAAATCTGTGTTAACACACTTTTTCATGTTGTTGTAGTTGCAACATTCAATAATTCAAGTCCGTATTTGAGGTTTTTAAAATTTGGGAACTATTGTTCCTTCTAAACTTCTAAAACTGAAACTGGATGTTATTAATTTTGTCATCGAAATTGTTGCCTATAAGAGTTTCTCTCTCCTAAGGGAGCTTTAATACCACCATACGGCACAGAGATTTTTACCCCCCACATGACGATGTTAAAGGCATGTTTTACAACGAAGAAGAAGTTAAAGTTACACATCCTTAACTTGGTTTGCAACGACTGCCCGCCAATATAAAATGGGGCAAAAAAAAAACAAAAGAGGAATACTTGGCTTTCATTTTAATGCAATCATGATGGTGAACATCAGAAAAAATAAAATAAAAAAATGCGTGGACGATATGGACATGGACGCTACAACTATTGTTGTTGCTGCTGCTATTGCTGCTGCTGATGTAAAGTTCGTTAAAATGACAATTGCATTGCCAGAGTCTGTGTTTTTATTTCCCCGATTTTTAAAACTCTACGTACATTGCAGCAATTGACAGTTAAAATACGTGAGCTGACAACAAACAGCAACAAAATAGCACACGATTTTTTTTTTATTTTTTATTTTTCTCCCAGCATTTTGTGGCATTTTAAACTGTTGCAATACCATCATCATCATCATCATCATCATCATCATCATCATGGCTGAGACTGGCTGAGAGACATAGTTTTTTTGTTTTTGTTTTTGTTGTGTTTAATTCACGCAGTGTTGAAGAGGAACAATATAACAAACGGAAATTGATTTTAATGATTTATTGGCCATTTTGCGTAGCACCACAGGCTGTTTTTATTGAAAAATTTTCGAGTGTTTTTTCTTCTTTTTTTTTTTGTTTTTTTTTTGCCATTTTTGCGCTCATGCAACATGTTTAAAATAGTATTTTTTGGCCATGCCATGTCATACAATTCCTATGGGTATACAATTACAGTAGAGTAGAGTTTTACGTTGAGAGAATTTTATGCGATTAAATTTAAATATTAAAAACAACACCAACAACAACAGAAAACAATTAAATTGCAGCCTTTATTTAAAAAAAACTGTTTATCAGCTATAAGGTCAGCAATTGTTGCATTTTGCAGAATAAATGTGCAGAGGTTTAAAATAAAACGTCGATACTTTTAGTTTTTACTTTCAATTCGAGGGTTGTAGTAGTAGTCACTTGAAGATGGATTTCTAACTGTCATTTAAATTTTAATTTCCATTAAAAATTAATAAGAATCTGATGTTTGAATTTAAAATGTAATTGCAACACAATTGTTAACTACAATTAATAGCAGTCTTCTGTGTCATAAGCTACGCGGCTATAATAAACTACACATTGGAATCAAACACAAAACTGCATACTTAAAAGCCATCTAAAGAGAATGACTTTGTACAGATGAACAATGTTAAGAACGTAGTTTCATATCGAAATAGTCTGATTGCCCATAGTTTGACAACCGAAGCTGCTAAGACACAAGATCGGACGATATTCAAACTATTTGCTATTTGCCCAGTGGTATTTATTTTTTTATTGTATGTTGTAGCTAGAATTTAAGTTTCATGTATGTATGTACATAGATACATACATTCATCCATCCATAATTGGTCAATATAACGCTTATGTTGTGCATGTTAATTTTATAAATGAGTGGCGGGACCTACAATATAAAGTCGACTCCGAACGACAGATTTTTGAGAAGCTTTTCGTGGCAATATTATTTACTTTCAGAATTTTTGGCCAGAAATTTGCTGAGAGGAAGTCGTCGAAGAAATATTTTTTCATTTTTGATGGCTGACCGGGAATATGAGCCTTGGCCTTTCGTCTAATAAGCCAACACACTACCTACTAGACCACGGCGGCTTCAATGTACATACATACATAAATACATAATTGGTCATTGCAACACTTTAGTAAGATTACAGCCTAGCTTCTCATGCCACTTATTCTGTCTAAGTTTGTTATGTACATGAGTGGCGGCAGCTACATGGCACTTTCAGAATTTTTTGCCAGAAATCTGCTGAGAGAGGCAGTAGCCGAAGAAATATTATTACGTATTTCATTTTGCTGCAGATGTCTTGCTCTGGGGTTTGAACCAAGGCCTCACGTCTAATAAGAAAACACACGCTGGAATACAGCGACGTCATATTTATACAGACCTTTAATTCCCGTTTGGATGTAAGGCCGCAACAAATATTGTCCATTGAATTTCATCAGTCACCGTCAATTTCATCTCATTCAACGATACCAAATCGTTCTCCATGTATTTGCGTTCATTTCGGTACTTCTCTTGCCTCGGATTACACTGTACCGCTTGTCGGACTAAATCGTTTACAAACTCTTATATTATGTGTCCAAGCGAATTAAATTTGTCCGTAAAAAATTTATGGAATATATGTATTATATCAAGCCGTGAGGACAAGGTTCAAGCGCCAGGTCAAGATAATTCCAACAAAACGAAATCTGCAAAAAAAATTTTCTTCGGCCACTTTCTCTTTGCAGATTTCTGGCAAAAACTCTGAAACCAAATTAAATTTGCCATGAAAAGTTTCCCATAAAATCTGTCATTCGGAGTCCACTTTAAACGCTATATCGCGTCACTCGCCACACATCATAAGTGATGTAAGAAATTAGGTTGTAGATCTGATTTGATTTACTTTAGTTGCCACAGTCGTGTTTGTACATTTGACAAGATTTCCATATCCTAGAATGATAACATTTCCAACTATATTGTCTACAACTGATATAATTGCATTAGGTGTAGTGAGTCTGTTATGAAGGAAGCCCCCCTTTTTGTGTTTCCACTCGTTGCAATTTTATAATTTTTTTTTCTGTCTCTGAAATCTAAAAATTCAAAGAAAAAAAAAACGAAAACAGAAGACGTAGAAGAAGTGAGGGAAAAAAGACAAATACTTTTGATTTTTATCATGTCCTTTGTTCGATTACAACATTGTGTAACATTCAATTCATTGTTATTTTACTGACATTGTTGTTATTGTTGCTGGTACATGTTGCACATTTGTCGTCTATGTAGGCCTATGGACAATTGCAGCATTTGCAGTTGCAACTCTTTTTCTTTTTTTTTTTTTTTTGTTTTTTGCAATGTTTTTAATTCCATTAAATGTCGTTGTAATGTCTGTCTGTCTGTCTGTCTGTCTGTCTCTTGCTTTCTGACCAAATATGGTTTATGTCGCCAGTTGGCTGATTTTTTTTTCCTCCGAGTCCCTACTTTTTTTTTTACCATTTTTTCTGTATGGCAATCATTTCTTTTTCCTGTTTTGCCAATTTAATTACATTTACTCCAGCAGCAGTTTGTTACAGGATGCCTGTCTAGTGATGTACAATTTCACGAAAACATACTGATTTAATGCAAGTCCTCCAATGTAATTTATCATTGATGTTGTGGTATTGTATTAATTAAAGAGAAATACAAAAACAACAACATAAAAAATAAAAAATATTTTAAATTTTGTTTTTCAATAATTGTCATGCGCATATTATGTTTTGAAATGATTGAAAAGCAACAAGAGTTGAGGTTATGAATAATTAAAATTTTTATTTAATAATGCATTTAACAAAAGCAACAACAACAACACCAACAACAAAAAGAATCGTTAAATCGAAACAAATCGATTTTTTTTTGTGGGTTCCTTTCATTTCCTTAGGTCAGGAATCGTACGACAATTTTGTTTACAGAGTATTCGTGTTTTGATTTTCTTTTTCCAAATACTATTAAAATTTAAATTTTCTTAAATTTTTTAACGAAAAATCACACTTGGGAAGTATTTATCGTTGTCTGTTTAAATATGTTTTTTCTTTTGTCGAAAATATTGAGATTTCACCATAATTTTGACTTTATTTGAGCAATTTCTAATCCAGTACATAACTCTTAGAGATGTTTTGTTTTTTGTGTTATTTTAACGACTTTTGCCTTTGAGCCAATTGTTGTAAATTTGCAACAAATAAAGAAAATCGTCAATATGTCACGTTGTCTTAGTCCCTTGATTATAAGACCAACTCATGAAAATAAAAACTGGTGGAGAGGTGAAAATCAAATAGTGACACGTCGAAATGCAAGAACTCTTCCAAATATTGACGTGAATTTTAGAATGCTTACTTAATTACTTAATTGGCTAGAACAAACCTTTGATTACAACCAAGCTTCTCACACCACTCATTTTATACATAAGTTGCGGGACCTATAGTTTAAAGTCGACTCCAAACGACAGATTTTTGAGAAACTTTTCATGGCAATTTTATTTGCTCTCAGAGTTTTTGCCAAAAATCTGCTGAGAGGAAGTCGCCGAGGAAGTCGTTTTGATATTTGACTTGGGGTTTGAACTGTGGCCTTACGTCTAATAAGCCAACACACTACTTACTGGACTATAACGACTTCATTGGCATTTTTAGGCCATTTTATTAGCAGACCTTGTTTCAACAAACGAATTAAGCATAATAATTTAATTCCGTAAATTCGAAGAAGTCCAAACTTTTTCACAATTTTTACCCAAACACCAACTAAACTCAAACCGAACTTGAATTTTTTTCTAAATTGTCCAATGCACGATTTTTCGTACGCCCCTACTTCCACCTTAACTGATGTAGACATTTACTTGACTTTGAACTTATTGTTCATATTCAAGCTTTAGCGCAGCAGTAGCAATGACCCTGAAATTTTTATTGAATACAAATTTGAAAGGTTTGGTCTTCTTTTTTTTTCTCCTGAAAAGAATATAAAATTTTCATAATAAAATAAAGAAATAAACATGCAAATTATATAGGCATTCTTTACCTGCTTTTAATGTCAACAATGTTTAGCAACATTTACAATGTTGTCATTTTAATGTCTCATAAATTTGAATACAACCTTGATGTTGCTTTCAAATGTATGGCATGCCTGCTTCTAAGCCGTTCAGCAAACAACAACTCATCATCATCATCATCATCATCTCTATAAAGCATATGAAACGATATTTGCAATGATGACAAGACAAACTCATCATCATCATGATTATCGTCAGTAGTGTGTATGTATGTAGTATGTATGTACATATGTCCTTATGCTAGAATATAAAAGCAGAAGAATATACTGGATACTGTTTAAAAGCCAAAATACAATACGGCTTTACAAAAAATGTCAAATGTCCACCATTCTCAACATAAATGATATGCTTTGACGCTTATAGTCAAAGACGAATGATCGTTTATTTTTTGTTTTTTTTTTTTTTTTTTCATAAATAGAATGTAGAAAAATTTACATAAAAACACAATAGCGGCGTGGTATGGTTGTGATGGTGGAGACTGGCAACTGCAATGATGAGAATGATGATAAAATAGTAGAAAAAAAAATAAAAATTTTTGTTTCTCCTTTTATTTTTCATACAAAATTCAGTTGCTGGCGATATTGTCGACGGCCATGATAATCATGAATAAGATCAGCGTTGAAGTAAAGGCTCATTACGCATTCAAGGTCCTTAAGAAGACTGCTTAAATCGAAACGTCTCTGGTCTCTATCTCTCTCTCTCACAATACTTCTTAATGCGAATACAATATGATGATAAAAGATGCTGTTAGTCAGCTATTAATGTGAGGATATACACAATATATGCATAGATAGATGACCACACTTGGAGAAAGGGAGTGTTTTAAATTTAATTTGTGTAATACAATTCACATTTTATTTTACTGATTAAAAAAAAACAGAAGAATTCATCGATTGGTTAATATTTTTATGATCATTTGTCTTCAGTACAGACAATAAATTCTTGGACATAAGTTTAGAAATCTATTGATTCTTGATGTAATTATATCTCAAACTACTACGGTATTTGAACTTCAAATCACATTTTTATATTTTATTGAGTTCGTTGCAAGACAATTTGTCAATTTTTAATGTAACCCTCTGCCAGCTCATAACGTATGATAGTAGTTTGACCGCTCAAAATATTAAACTAACCTTGATTCCAAGAATATTCGACTCTAGTATCGTTCTGTTTGAATTGCCTCCCATCATATCACAAGAGCTATGCTTTTTATAGTTTATAACTATTTGATTACAGATATCTAAAGTTGTCTTTCGTTCTATCTTCTTACATTTAATTTGGTTGGTTTTGGGCGAGTTCTAACACTTTTTTTATTACTTTGTTTTGTTTTGAGGTACAAAGGCCTATCACAAAGTATGTTCCCCATTTCTGTTATGCTATTCTTTGCTTAGTTTCAGTTTCATAAATCCACTTTTTTAGGATTACTGTAACATTTTTAAGATTACTGTAACAGTTTCTAGATCTAAGCATGCCTTCATTGTGAAAAATCTTTAATCACTTACATTTTTCATTGCACTCTGAAGCCTTTTCACGGTAAGCCCTATTCAAAAAAAGAGGAGTCTTCAATGACAATTGGTAGGGCGACCAAAGTGGCTCCTTCTAAATGTTAACGTGGATTTCGTAAAGAAATAAAATTTCTTTCTCTTCTTTTTAACCATTCTAATGAAACTAAGCTCCGCCTGAGAACATGACTTTCAGTCCCAAAATCAACAAATCCTTGTCTGTTAATGTGTTGTCAATGTTGCCGAATATAGTTGTTTGGCTAAAATCCTTCTTCTAACTTTACCTTGAAAGTCTGAAAAGTCAAATTCTTAAATAAAATTCACGTGATTGTGTTTTTTTTTTTCTTTTGTAAAAGTCGGACCCCTGTTCCTATATATCGTCGTAAAATGGCTTTATTACATTGCGAGATCGTTGATCCAAGTCATCAGTAAATGGCCTCAGTATTCCGGCTGAATCTTGCTAGGAGGTGGCGTGTTCGTAGCTTCCGCCTTTACAGGAGGCGTTTTTCCCTCCAACGACAGTTGGCAACCCTAATACTCTGGAAAATGTTAGAATTGTGTGTGTGTGAAAGATTATAATATTTTTTCGAATAATTTAATTTTGATTGTTACAACATACGCTTGCTTTGTTGCCTTATTTCTTTAGGTGTACCTTTTGAACTTGCTCACAGGTATTGTTGTTCAATCACGCGCATTTACGTTTCATGACATTTTGGAACATGTCGCTTTCATAAATAGTTAAACTACCGAGTGGACAACTGCAAACAAAAAGAGACACCAAAAACGCAAAAAAAAAACGCAAAGGAATATGAAATAAACTTAGTAGTTACAAACGAATCAGAAATTTTAAAGCAGCAACTGCAGCTTAAACTAGCCAACAATGCCGGCAATGTAGCAAAACAAACCAGGGACCGACCCATATGCCATATGGCGGTATATCTTACAGAAGAGACACTGATAAGACAGCATGGGGTTTATTTTTGGCCAGAAGAAGGCTAAAAAAAACACAATAAAGGAACCAACAAACAATATATTATAGTATATGGCCAAGGAATTCATTTAGTTTCCAAAGCATCTTTGTTTTAAATTTAACGTTTTTTTTGTTTTCATTTCTTTCCATTTTTTTGTTGCATGATTATAATTATGATCATGCTTCTCTTTTTTTTTTTGTTGTTATTCGATTGTGTTTATTTTTAAACATTTCTTTAAACAAAAAAGTGATTTTTTTTATTTTTTTCGTTTGCATTTCTAGGCAACTATACCATTACAATCGTTTAACCTTGATTGCGGACGTTTGGATAATGCAAGTGGTATTGGTAGCAGCGGTGGTGGTGCTGGCGGTGCTGGTATGGCAACAAGTTCAGGTGGCAATGTGACTAAAACGAATGTTGCCTACCTGAGAACATTATCGGCACCGACACCATCGCCTTCGCATAATATTTACCAACAACTACATCATCATTATGCCAATAAGGCAGCAACATGTGGCAGCAGCACAAGTGCTGGCACTTGTACAGTGGCCATAAAGCCACAACGTAATAGTTTGGCAGGAGTCAGCCTATTTAATGCTACATTTGAGCAACAACCTCCACCAACTCAGCTAAATCTGAATCAGAGTCAGATGACAAATTTGCAACAACAAAGCAATGAAGCCGCTTTAAATGCCTTAACAGCTGCCTGCTGCTCGAATCCAGCAAATGACACAAAGTCAACTACAGCAACAGCAACAGCAAAATCATCACCAACAACCGTATTGAAAATTGAGGAGACTTCAGCATCGGCAATTCCACAAATGGCGGGTATACTATCGGAATTGGAAACTTTACAACAAAAACGTTTACGTCAGTTGAATATTGAAATGGATAATATACGCAATACATCGATAGATCAAAGCCAACAATTGTCAGCCTTAATGCAACAAAATCACTATTGCACGGCCGGCAACAACAACAACAGCTCTAATGGTAATAGTGCTGCTGGTAATAAACATAAAAATCTTATGACAAGTACACCAGTAATGATAGCGGCAACCATACCAAAAAAAGTTTCTTTAACAGGATTTTCCTCGTTACCCTCGAATACGTCTAATGTGACCTGTAGTAATGCAAGTGGTAAGGCGGCAACAACAACAACAACAACTTCTAGCCCGTTACAGCAACAGAACGGCGGAGCATCTGCTATTAATGCAACAAGTTATCTATTACATGGCAGTGATGCTACCAAAAAAGGTTCAACCTCTACAATCTGGACATCTGAGGAATCGATATTAAGGAGTGTTGGCGCCGTCGATGAAGACAATAAGTGAGTATCGTAATTTTATTATCATTATTATTGCTAAGCTTTCAATTTATTTTGTGTTTTCTGTGTTTTTCCGCATGGTTTTTATTTGTATTTCTAATCCATTGAGACATAATTACCCAAAGAGTCGTTTAAACTTTGGCAAAGAAGTGTGTTCATAACTAATGCGCTTGCCCGGCCGACTGAATAACTGACTATATGGCTGGCTGGCAGCCAACCTGCTTGCCTTTAAGACATCAAATCAAAATGAACTGAGAACTGAATGGTTGAATGACTATTTGGCATCGACTGGCTGGCAGTTTATGTGTGGCCTCTTTGGGGAGTTGTCTGGAATTCATTTATAAGGCATTAATCTTTTATTTAATGTTCTTCTGCTTCTTCTTCATCTTTGTTGTTGGCTTCTGCTTGCATTAGAATTGCGCATATTTTGTTTTTTTTCTTATTTTTTGTTGCATTTTTATTTTGGCTAATAAACTCCTCAGAGAGTTTTATTTTGAATTGAAGCCAAGATATAATGAAGATTTAAGCTGATAAATTTGAAGAGAGTGCGGTTAATAAAAACTTATTACATGACTTATTAAATGATGAGCCAAAAGTAGAATTTCTGTGTAATAAGTTTACAACCCGATGTTTGTAACCGGTTAAATAGGCCTTTATTTAAGAAAATACCAAAAAATTGTTCAAGAAAATTTGAATTTAGTTTGGTAGGCTAAGTCTATATATGAAAACAGTTCTAGTGATTGAATATATATTTGTGCTAATGCTTGTTCGAATTCTCTTTAAGTTGCAGAAACAGGAAGAAGCTAAATGCGCCCCAATCTGTTACAGTGTCTATGATATCTTTAAAACTCAATTACAAATAATTACGAGTGAATAAGAGCGTAATTTTTTTCTGCAAAAGTTATGTTTCTTTCTCGTTGACCGATCGAAAGTTGATCGAATAATATTTGGATACGACATTCGAACAGGAACTCTATATTTGAATTGTTGTCAATATTAGCATTTTCATCTCTTCGATTTTAGGTTCTTCCATCTGCCGTTGCATTATTGAACAACCCGGATAAACTCTGAAACATTGAACTACTTCCAGGAATTGTCATGAGATATTGATTCTGGTCAAAATCTCATACCCAAAATATTCAGAGAAGATTAAAATTCCGTTTATAATTCCAATCATAAGAAACATTTCTGAATTCATAGTATTTTTTTTATTGCCCCTTTTGGGAGGAAATGGCACACAAATGGCCACAAAGTATTTCCATCTTAACCGGTTCACATTTTCCTTTGTAAGATCGAAGTATGCCAGATCTTGAAGTATCAAATATCTCCCAGTGTTCCTTGGCTGGCCACGGCTTCTTCAGCCTTGAGGATTCCACTGAAGTGTTATTCTTATTGCACTATCAGTATTGTTTCTGACAGTATGGCCGAGCCACATCCATTTCCTACGTTTTAATTGTTGTTATTATAGATTCCTCGTCAGTAAGGTTACATAGATCCATGTTGGCGATTTTGTTGGATCAGAATATTTTGAAGTTTTTGTGTGATAGTGATCGATACTAACCGCTTATCACATCCGTACAACAAGGTGGTTTTTACACATGCTTTGAAGATCCTGAGCCTGGCTTGTCTGGATATATGTTGGTGATTTTGTAGGATCAGAATATTTTGCGTATGATTCCGAAGCAAATGTTGATAAATACCTGAAGTTTTTGTGTGATAGTGATCGATACTAACTGCTTATCACATCCGTACGACAAGGTGGTTTTTACACATGCTTTGAAGATCCTGAGCTTGGTTTGTCTGGATATTTGAAAGCATCTCCATAGTCTTCTCTGTAGCCATTTAAGTCTGTTGATTATCCCTCATTCTGCGCCGCGATTTATTGTCACTTTACAGCCTAGATAGCATAGGAATTTGAATTTATAGAAGGCTCAACGTATTGTACAATCAATATTTGAAGTTTTTTGGGCCGCTCAATTCTATCCTTTACATAGAATATTACCCAAATTCTTCACATTCTTCTTTTGTGACAGTATATGTCTATGATACCACGTTGACCTACATTGAGTCGGAGTCATATGTCTTTTGTAATGCCACACCCAATACATTTCTAAGAATTTCATATTTTTCTTATTATCGCCAACAGACCATATGATATCTTTAGAACAGATTTGTTAATTAAAAAAAACAACAACAACAAATCTCTCCTATAATTAATATGAATCAAAGCTCTAAGTCTAATCTATAAACATAGAAATCCATTTTGTTCATACTCTAAATACCATAATTTCCCAAGAAATGTTTGTCGCGTATCTTTTTATCATGTCTGTCTGTGACACTCGAAGACAAAATCTTGTGTATTCGCGATAATCCCTTTTTGAAAAGATTAAAAATCTCTTCCGTTCTTAATTTCATAATGAACTAATGAGAGTTACATTTCTAGTAGTTAATCCGATAGAAAATCTCTTAAGCTGCGCGTCATCATCAATGGCAATGGTAATAGCAACGGCAGCTGTGCAACTTTTTATGCCACAAAGCAAAGACCGACAACGGTCTGGCTATTGAAAACTGTTGCGTGTTGACAAATAACAACATTATTAATGACATTCTGATTAATTTCGTTCTTATATTTATTATTTAAAACCTTTTTTTTTTTCTTATTTTTTATTTTGTTTCTTGTTTTACGCGTTTTTTTTTTTTCTCTTTGGTTTCACTTGAAAATGAAAAGGAGACGACAACGATGAATAAGAGAAAAATTAAAAGAAAAAAACGCTTATAAAGAAATAAACTCTTTAATTCATTTAAAACTCCTTGAACTGTCAAGTGTTTTACAGATACGAATTATGAAATCTGCTGACATGTTGACACTTGATTAAGAATTGGGAGAAGCGTAGAAGAAAACGCTATGGAAATGAAAGCAAAAAACAAACTGAAAAAAACCGAACTGGTACCAAATCATTCATGTAACCAATCATTAACACTTAATCTCTGGCTAATAGTGACACATATTGTAATTGTAAAGATACATTTTATTTCCTGCACTCTTATTCCCTGTTTATGCTACTATTTTTTACGGTTTTTTTTTGTGTGTTTTTTTTAGCTCCACTTCATCCTCGGCTTGCGAAGAAGCATCTGGTGTTTTAAGTTCTGGTAAATCCGGTATATCATTGGATAGCTCTGGTTTGGAAAATGATAATAATGAGAGTGGTATTGGCACAGCTACACCACCTAAGGATATGTCCTATTGGAGAGGTATGCCACATCGTCATCACCATCACCATCATCATCATCACCACCACCACCACCAACATCACGATCATCATCAGCACGGTCAGCAGGATAATGAGTCGATTAGCAGTTTGGACGTGTTAAAGAAAATGAAATTTCAAAAGGGCAGTTCAGTTGCCTCCTCCGATGATCATGATCCTTTGGAAGTTTTAAGCCTATGTGATGAAACTCATGATGAGGAGGACAAATTAGAAGCAGAGGGTGAGGAGGATGATAAGAAATCTTTGAAAGCGGAAAACGAAGAAGATATGGATGATTACGATCTGGTTGATGAGGAAGACGAAGGTCATGATGATTTTGAGGTGGTTACCTATTGTGATTGTGAATCCATAGAGGATGGTGAGAATAGCAGTGCTAGTGCTGGCAGTACTAGTACGCGCACTAATAGTTCCGTTACCAATGGTTCTCAAAGTGATACCAGCGGTGTTATATTGCGTCGTAAATATGCTGCTTCACCCATTATGGTGCCCTACAGCAATAACTCACCGGCACAAAAATGTCGCAGTCATTCGTTGGATACAGCATCGCTTCCCAATTCTTATCAACACACTGGCATCCAACAAGGACAATTTCATGCCCATCATCTGCAACATCAACATCAACATCAACAGCAACAGCAGCAGCAGCAACAGCAGCTGCAACAGCATCATACACATTATACCCAATTAGCTCGTAAATTGCAGCACTTAAGAGATCGTCACAAGGATCGCAACCAACTTTCGTTGGCTTTGCGTCAAGAGCCCTTTCAGTCACTGTTGTCGCCTACACACTTCCATGAATTGCCATCACCCAGCAGTGCTTCGCTGCATAGTGGTCATGAGATTTTAGATACCCAAGAACTCTCTACGAAATCAAATTCGGCGCCTTTGTTACTTAAGCAGGAGAAGAGACGCGACGACTTTGCCAACCAAAATGTGGTGAGTGTTTCATTATTCACTTTTTTTTTTGTTTGTTTTTGTTCTTGTTGTTGAATAGTAAAATAGTAAAGCATAAAAGCTTATTTGCATTATTGTTGAACTCCTTATTTACTGCTGCAAGCATTGGTCCTCTGCCTTTTGTTCTGCCTTGTTCTGTTCTACTAAGAAAGGTTAATTAAATGTTGATTAAGCTTAGCCAGTATATAAGGAGTTCCCCTTGATGTCAATTAAACCCTTTTTTTCTCCCTTTTTATTATTAAGAACGTTGGTTGTTGTATCAGTTTGTATTTAACATGTGTTTTTTCTTTCTTCTACTTTATTACAGACCCTTCGTTATTCACGTTCACAAAGTGATCGCTATTTAGCAGGTGAGTAAGAAAAATCTCATCGTTCTGGTATATTTTTTTATTCTGTGATTATATTCTTATTGTATACATGCCCTTCATCTTGTCAGGTCTTATTTAATGCTAAATGCTTTCATTCTTCTTCTTTTTGTTGCTTCTTTTGCCATAGTGGCGTCTAAATTTAGTTTTTTTTTTTTTTTGGTTTGTAATGCATTAATTTAAATAAAATAGCGACTATCAGGGATTTAAAGGAATTAAGAGCGAATTGTAAGTTAAGAATTTAATTAATTGCTATGTAAGATACAATAAATTCTTAAAGTGGTTTATTAAGTATATTGAAGCGTGTTGAAATATAACATAATTTGAGTGATTAGTGCTGGCAGTGAAGTCGCCGTAGTCTAGTAGATAGTGTGTTGGCTTATTAGACATGAGACCACGGTTCAAAGCCTATGTCAGACATCTCCAACAAAACGAAATATGAAGAAATATTTCTGCAGTGACTTCTTCTCAGCTGTATTCTGGCAAAAAAAACCGGGAATTAAATAAAATTTCTTTAAAAAGTTTTTCAGAAATCTGTCGTTCGTAGTCGACTTTAAACTATAGGTCTCATCATGTATACAATTAACACACACAACATAAGTGATGTTAGAATATAGATTTAAATAACCACTTTTGTATGCATGTAGTTCTCGCAGTAGGTGGTCACTACAAATGCAGTACCTTGCTTCAGAACTAGGGAAATTAGTTACAGCAGGCAATCAGGGACAATTTTTCGCAGTATCTCTGCAATAAAACAGTGTAGCGAAGGCTACATTGCCTCTCCTGTACGCGATTGAGAAGTCTTTTGACATACATGGGTATATGCAACCTGATGTTTCATACATTTTTAACGCCTGCTGTCATTTTAAAGTCATAAATGGTAGCTTTTTAGTCTTCTATATGATATTTGTTCCCATGAATATCAATAGACATGATTCTTTTGTTGATATACCACAACAATGCATACAGGTTCAGGTCTTAAAAGGTTAAGGCATTCGTCCTTACGTAAAATTTGTATACATTGTATATATTTGGAAGCTTTTCTAAATCCTCATGCAACATTCTTGCTTCATGCTGTGGTGTGTCTTTTACATTTTCTTACATTTTAATACAATAAAGATAAAAATCTTTTACAGAAGAAGTATTCGATTTAAAAATAAATTCATTGTACAATACAATGTGCCCTGTTTAGATCAATTCATTACGAACAGAACTCCATTATAGAAATAAAGCATTCTGCATCAATATTTCGTTAGAATCCTTAGCCATTGTATCATAATGACAAACAATGAAAAACTAGACCCAATTCATCAAAGCTATAAAAAAGATGTCTGCATGCAGATACGTTGTTTCACTTGTATGCAACAGAAAACTTTAAAATAGGGTTTTACAAGTATTTGTAAACATCCTATCTGAGAATAACTCTTAAAAAATAAAACCCGTTTTCTATCTGATAATTTTAATACTGAAAATTCACCACACTGTGGTCGTAAAAAATAAAACCATAAGCAACGTGACCGTTTTTTGGGAAAATGGTCATTAAACGTTTAACAGAAAGCTGTATGTAACGTGATGTTAATGTATTATGAATTTCTTACCTACTTCAGTGTTCATTAGAACCATTTAGTCATTATTATAACCTATCTTCTCACACCACCCACTTTGTGTGTGTGTTTCAGCCATAAGTCGATGTTAAACGACATATTTTTGAGTAAGAAATATTGGTTCATATTTCGTTTTCATTGAGATGGCTGAGCCATGAGTAAAACCACGTATTCACATCTAGTAAGCCAACACACTACTCATTGAAAAATTTTATTTATCGAATTTGGAAATCACTTGCCTACCCTTAATAAATCGTACACTTTCTCAAGAGAACTCTTACGGACAATGAATAATGTATCACATTTGATAAAGCCAGGATTTACATCAATTAAGTTAATTCTATGTGTCCCACGGTATTGAAAAGCAAGTGTTCATAAGCCGTTTGAATCAAACATTTCAACTACTTCGGCCGCAGTTAATTCACAGGAAAGATGTTATTTTCTATCGTGACAACTTCAGACCACACACAGAGTTTAAGAGAGCTTAACTGAGAATTTTTAAAGCATCCACCATATGACATTCATCTGGCGTCTTTAAATTATCATTTGTTTCGATCTTTGCACAACCTATCTTAAGGTAGTAAATTTAAATTCAGTAAAGGTTTTCTATAACTCAAAAAGAAAAAATTTATTAATTTGTTTGCTTATTATTGCTTAAAATGCAATTAAAACTTGAAGCAATTAATTGGGTTGAAATTTTTAAAGAATATTGTAAAGAAACAAAATTTAATAATAAGAGCCCTTAATAAGAGAGCCTTAAATTATGCTACACTTATTTTAAATATGCATTAATTTATTAATACTTTGTTTAAATTTATTATTTTAAATTATTTTTAATTTTTGTATTGTTTCGATTTTAATTACCAAGCTTTTTAAAAAAGAACTTTATTTGAACGACAATCAATTTAGAATGTTTAAAACATAACAAAAGTTTGTTTTTACAAGCTTTTGAAAAAGTTCTTTTATTCTTTACAACTGCAAAGTTTTATTCTCCACTATAAAAATGTAAAAAAAAAGCTTGCTGAGCGTGTGTTGTAATTATTGAAATTTCAAAATACTTTACATTATTTCAAATTGCTGCCAATCATACATAGGCCAGGCCAGCCAGCCAACAAACAACTCATTCAACTCAAATGAGATCTTCCATGGAGGTCTACGCTTTTTCTCCTCCTCCCATGTTAAATAGATCTTTGTAACATTTTTCTTCTTCTCTTTTTTCTCTTTTTTGTTTTCCTTTTTTTTTATAATTTTTTCACTTCATATGTCGGTCGGCCACTATGAGAGTGAGTGATTAATTATTTAATCATTTTTCAATGGTCGTTTGTTAATAATGTGTGTACGTGTGTGTGCGTGCGTGTGTGTTTGAGTGTCGTCATTTTAGTTGTGCTCTTCAGAGATGGTATTTCAAGTCTTTTATTAACTGTCAAGTGATCTTCTTCTTTTACCTCTTTTTTTTCTTATGAATATATTCATGGTAATATTGTTTGTATCTTTTTTCTTTTTCAATTCTGTAACGCATATACAAATCTAAAGTGAATATTTAGTTCTGCTTTTCGCCGATGTAGGTAATCTTAAATAGTTTTTTCTCTCTTTTTTTTTTTTTTTTTTTTGTATTTAGTGGGTTTCCTCATGTTGAATTTAAATAAATTTAATATATTCAAAAAGATAAAGAGAGAGAGCGTATATGTGTGTGCGTGTGTTTGTAAAATGTAGATCTTTAGGATTTTAATAGACTTTGACATCAAGTTATTGCCATTTTATTTCACTTTTATTCCTGAACAAAAATTCTTCTTGATAAGTTGTTTGATTTTCTCATTTTTTTTTCTTATTTTTCTTGTCTTCTATTTTTGGTTTCGATTTCTTTATCTTGTGCATAAATTTTAATGCTTTTTTTTTGCTTTTGCTTTCTTGAAAATGAATAGATTTCTCTCTCACTGTGAAGATTAATAGATTTACGCATTTTAATTGAAAAAATAAGAAGAAGTGGAAGAAAAAAAAATATTCAATTATATTATGCAAATATGCTGATATTTATCTTGAAATCTAGTTTCCAGTAATAACTTCATGTAGAATTTCTATTTCTCTTAAAAATAAAAAATATATAAAAAAATTAAAATTAAAATTATATGAAGATCTACGAAATCTGAAGATAATACATAGTTTTGTTAACTTAAACCAGAAATATGCATTTGAACACGAATATCATTTTAGTCTCCTCCTCCTCAGACTAATCCATATAATCTTAGGTATAGCGATCGTTCAGCTGTTAAATATCTTCTATTTGGAGAGCCATTTACTTAGTAAATGATTTACGCTTTACGCGTAACAATAGTTAAAACTGACTCCAAAAGCAATGGTTATAACGTGGCCCCTTTACAAGTATGATTGTGATATACATAAACGATGTACCGTGCAGGCTATTGATTTGTGCCTTTGCTCGGTGCCTTTGAAGACTATCAAACCCAAGATCCTCACGCTAATAGACTGTCGCACTACACAATATATTGGCAGGGCACCAAGTATTGTAAGAAAATTTTAAGACACTTGAAGCGTTGCAAATGTAGAAAATATCGCTTTCGTCAGTGAAAATGCGATTTCATGTCGTTCTCAGCAATTGAATCTATCTCACTGCATTCAAAGATTATTTCTTCACCAATCTACAACCTTCGTACAAAATTATAGCAAAATTAGGTGTGGATAACCCACAAGTGCTCTCAGAAAGAGGGACAGTTGCTCTCGAGATATCTGAAGGGTCATATGACAATGAACTTGACCTGCACTTGTAGATTGTGAACTGTATCATGCGTGGTTTCAAAACCGTGCCACTAATTACAAACCAGTACCGGTTTTCGTTTTATTACATGGAAATTATCAGTTTAAAGTAATTTCACGTATTCGAGAAGTCAATTGGCAACCGAGAGCATGTGTTTGGGCTCCAAACCTTTTTTTTTTTTTTGTTATTGTTTCTACAAACGTTGCGAATCTTAATTTCTTTTTCTGTGTCTCCAGTTTCAATGAAAAAAGAGCTTTTGGAGGCCACAACTATATAGCGCAATTTATTTCAACACTTATTGTGCTTATTTCGGTTATGGTAAGTGACCTGAACCAATCGAAATGATAATGGCATCAACAACTACGACTTCATTGCGAATTTATTATAAGCCATTATTATTATTTTTTTTACAAAACTTAATGCAACACCCTGTGATTTCCTGCTTTTTGAAGCATTTCTCTTCGTGCTCATATTGGGTCTAGAGTTGCATTTTATTCCTCTACAACATATAACAGAATCTAGGTATGCCTTCGAATTTCACTAATCTATGACAAGTTGTGTGTGTGTGTGTGTGTTTTTTTTTATTGGCCATGCCCTCTTTCGGTTTCCTTTAGGCTCCCACCTTAAACCTCAATATAGTTTGATGTAATCCATAAAGTGTGTTCCCACGAGAATTATTTACGTTACTTACTTTCTGTCTAATTACCAGATCCATGTATCATGTGATGTATAGTAAAAGTTCCAGACGAGTATAATCGATAACCATTCGTAGATACTTGTGTAATTTGCAATTCGCCGTTGCTTATGTACAATGCTTCCATATTTCATAAGCGTTTAGAAGTGATGGCTTTATGTTGGAATTTAAAATGTTTATCTTGTATTGTTATACTATCGTATAGAAGTAAATACGTACCGTGACCAAAAAGCTTATCGTAAGCGACCAATTCATTTGTGAAAAGGAAATAAATAAACTGTCGAGTTTAAAGAACCTTTAGAGTGTTCCGCTTAAACCACCATTTCCTGTTTCTTTTCAAGAAAAAAATTTTTTTTTAATTTTTCACCTACCAACACAAAAGAAAGAAAGAAAAATAGCCTCAATTAATTTGTTTTTCCTTAAGACATTGCATAAATTAATAAAAACAATAAATAGCGGGAATCGTGAATTGAAATTAAAATTTCATGAAAAAAAAACAAAAAAAAGTGACGAAAACCTGTCCATTAAAATTTTAAATTAAAAAACAAGAACTGAACAGTAATAGCAGACAGAGGAAGAAAGTCAGAAAAATGCTTGATTACTTTCATCTTCATCATCATTTTCACTTTTCATTTTGCCTACTGCCGACGAGTGATTGACAAGAGTGACATTTAAAGAGAACGAAAACTGTCTGTTAACAATTGATTAAAAATGCTTCTGAATCAATAGCTGTTAATATTCTCAATTCTGTTTCAATCTTTTTTTTTTTTTTTTACTTTTCTTTTATGAATGTATGGCTCGTGAATAAAGGAAAATTTAAGATAAAAACATGTAAAACCATTTTAGGGAATGGTAGGGACTATATAAATCTTTATATTCTCAATAAATAAACTATGATTAGTTTTAATTCTTCCTAAACCAGTATTTTCACCATTCGTTTTTGTCCTTTGATGCAATCTGTACATGTTCATAAAAGAGATGCTACTTTGGCTTTGGTGGTAGCAGGGTATAAAAATTCAGTAAATTTTGATTGTATAATAAATATTGTGATTCAGTCTGTATATTGCATTCAAATTCAATCATCGATAGTATAATACACTTGAATTGAATTTCCAATGAAACAACAGAATAACAGCCACAATAAAACAAAAACAAAAAAAATTAATGAAAACCAAAAATTCCTGTCAATCTTGTCAATTGATGACGTACATTTAATACTCATCGCCCTATTGCAGCAATTCTCTGTTTTGTTTTTTTGTTTTTCTTTCTTCTTTTAATTTCTGCTATTCGTTATAAATTTTTTTTATCGTTTCATACGGCTCGATATATGAGCATAATGGATTAAATTGTGCCTCACTGCTGGGTAGCAGCGCCCGTAGAATCATGTCCTTTGAAGCAGAACTGGTAACAAAAACAAAAATAAAAGGAAAGAGTAAAAACAAAAGGTTGTAGTTCATTATGTGTGTATGATGATGAAGATCTAATAAATGGCACTTGTATTGTTATACCTTTTGGTTGTTAATAACAACTGAAATGTAAAGTTTCTATCACACAGAGGTTTGAATATGCATTATCACTTTAACGACAGCTTTAATATGGGAAAGGTGATGCATGTGAAGGTTATGTAAGTGAGTTTAAATGGTCACTATATATATGGTGTTATTTTAGTGAAAAGATCTTGTAATGGCCTGCTGTCATTAATTAAAAATTTATTTCAAATATTTAGTTCTCCTTAAATTGGTCTCTAATTGCAAGCAATAGGAAATGTTATGCCTTCTGTGGCAAAAATAGAACTTTTCAATTTTTCGAACTCTTTGAATAGGTCTACAGAGTTGGTAGGTTAGAGTAGTGGTAACCTTGATTACTTAAGCCCACTTAAGCATGCATAACGATCTGTTGTGGCCCCACACTAAAGCCAGTACCCGATGTTGGAAACCAGCCTTAAAGTTTAATAAACGAAGCTATATCCTTGATATCAATGTCAAAGTCAGCATTAAGCTAACAAGGAATGAAAAACCAAGTAACCTAAATCTTCACCTCGCAAGAGATAAGCACGAACAAAGAAAGCGGATAGCAATTTTCTCCTCTTTCATAGACTCACAATCTCGGCAGCAGTCGTTTCATGGAAGCTGCAGTCTTTCCGAGTATATTTCCATTACGCAATGGCTTGTAAGCATGGCCACTGCTATCGACATTACGATCAAGTTTAAGTAGTTGGCTTGTACGCCTTCTACCCATCGTGAGTCAAGTGAATTCAATAGCTAGATTCCTCATCAACGCAAGATAGGTTGGCGTCCCGAAATAATTTTTGCCTAACGGCCAAATTAACCGTGGTAACTGGCATACTCATTTTGATTGACGAGGGCTTCGCCTGGGCACCTGAAATGTTTCAATGCCCAGCTACTCAAACAATTCAAGACACTGAAGCGTCCAGAGAGAACGTCAAGATAACGGCGACACTCCCTAACGAGCTTAGAGTTGACCATGACGCTGTAGAGGGATCTAATAGCACAGGAATAGATCCAAAACTGACAAAAAGTAAATATATTTTCGTTTTTGTAATCCTTCTGGCTTATTTAAGAAATATAGGGCCGCTAAAAATATTTCTTCCAAATTCTTAGCATTTTTTAACTTTATAACAACAAGACTATAGTTTTAGTCTGTCTGATATTTAGTGTAAATACTTATTGAACTTTTGTTTACAACTAAAATTCAACAAATTTATTGTATTTTTAAAAGCCTTATAATGTTTGTTACATAATGTATCCACGTCGGAGAATATTGTATCGATACTGTCTTTTCGAATCTTAAAAATAGGCTTTGATTTTTCGTTCAGCCTATATACAGTCAAGGGAAAAAGTCATCATATAACAGTGTATGTAGGCAACGGTGTACTTAGACTTTTTTCAAATTCGTTTTGCTCTTCAAACATTCTTAATTGTAAATGCTTTAAGCAATGCTATAACATCTTTTTCAATTTGAAAAAAAAAATCAGAACGACCAGTGTGCGTAGACTTTTTTCTTTGACTGTATGTATTAACTTACCTTCTCTGCTAAATATTAATTTTCGTAATCCACATTTTTCAGCAGCTCATATTTTAATACAATATTTAAATTATTAACAATGATTAATGAATGCATTACTTTATGTTACTGATTTACAAAACGAAGGCAAAAAAGAAAACTCGATTGACAAGGGTATTGCAAAACTTTCATTAAATTCCATACATGAGATTATGTTCGAACAGAAACCAACAAGTTCATCAATATTTAGGATATTTTACTCAGAGAAATTTAATAACCACATATGACGTCATACATAGATTAATCAATATCATATACAAATACGGCAAAATCAGGCAAATTTTATTTATAGCTACAAAGAGAATGCCTTTAAACCTTTTTTTAAGATTTTTTGTTAAGTTTCAAAGATAACAAAAGAAAACTTTGCTATTAAAAAGATTATTGTTTAATAATTAAATTTTTAATAAAATATTGTATCATACAATACCATACATCATGTAATGAAATTAAACTTTTGGTTTTGACATTGACTTTTTGTGTATTTTTTTTATTTTTATTTTTTATTATTTGTATGAAGAAGAAACTGAAGTAGAAAATGCGAACTGACCGCATTATTTATTTATGCTAGAAAATGTACATTTAAATATTAACAATTGACGTCATTGAAGAAGAAGAAAAAAAAATTAGTTTTTCATTTCAAATGTTTATATTATGATTATGAAAAATAAAATGGCATTTTAACTAAACAACTTTAAACAAATTTTAATGAACCTGAAGATATATTATTTATTTATTTTTTTAATTCAATTCTTCTTAGAAAAATATCTACTCAGAAAATTTTCTATAAAAATTTTATTTCTAAATAATGTCACATAGACTTCATGTCACCGCTAAATTCTTTGAGTTTTAAAAGAAAAAAAAAAGTATTGAATCTTTTATGTGGAAATTTAATAATAAAAATAAGGTGTAGTGAGGAGTTTACATATAAAATCATATTTTTCACAAATACATTTTGATTTAGTTGTTGTATAGGGTGGGCCATTTAAAAGTTAAAAATTAAAAACATGCAATAAAACAAAAACCGTTTGAAATTTTGCCAAACGTATTCTTTTGTTGTGAAGTACAAATGTTTCGATTAGAAATGGAATATTATTTCATTCACATGGCTGCCGCGGCTAGCCTCACATTATCACATTCGTTTGGACCAATTTTTTCGTGCACTTCTTCGAGTGTATGGAAGGGGTCTTCTCAATTGCCTCTGGTTTGTTTACATACCACTTTTCTTTAACGGGAATTTTCAAGTTATAATTTTCATTACAATACTTCAGTCAGGACTACAACCTAGCTTTTTTCTCGTGAGTGTTAATATTAGGTATGAGTGTTGTGACCTACATATTAAAGTCGTCGCTAAACTTCAGTTTTTGGTCACATTTTTTCATGGCAATTTTATCTGAGTTTTTGGCAGAAATCATGTATGCTCAAATACATATTGAATATATATCTGGACTCTGTATACTATTCTACTGTACATCAACTACAAACGGGAAGGAAGTTCTCAAAAGTTAATATTACTTTTCATTAGCTTCACATTGTTATTTATAAAATTTAATTCAGCTACATACGTTAATACTAAATATGTGCACAAGATGCTTAAAAGTGTACAATATTGCATTTTTTTCATGAGCGAATATTGATTGTAGTAGCAAATACAAATAAGAGTGAAGCAAAAATAGAGTACAAAAAAACAAGTGCACACAAAAACCATTCTACAACAGTTTAAAAGACAGTTGTGTGAAGTGTACAACAAACATATTGTAATCTTCATAGTGTCACAACGTGCATTTCTTCTTGCAGTAAATTGGAAAGAAAAAATGAACAAGAAAGTGTCGAATGTTTCGCTGCCGGGACCCGAACATCTTTTGAGTGTAAAATGGCATAGCATTCGCTAACATGTGCCCACGTCGCAGTCTGATCGACAACTAAATAAAAGAGCATAAGGAATGTTTGTGAATTCTCTCTGCACAATTATGCTATGAAATGGTTATCTCTGGTACATAAATACTTACGAACGCATATTTTTCAACGTAGATACTACTGAAATTCGTTTGACAATACTGAAAATTTAGTTTCAGTAGTGAAATGTGCTCTTACAACACAAAGCATATTTCCGTTACTTCACAGATCAATAATTGCTGTTGTACACTTTGTATAAAAGAGAAATACACATTTCAGTGTACTCGTAAAATCAAGAGCAACAGAAAAGAGAACAATTCAGTATTGCATTTAGTGAAGGGTAAGCTAACAAAATGTTTTGTGCATACGTCTAATAATTTCTTACTTTAATCAAATTTATAGATTATCTTCAGCATGATATGGTTCAATTGATTTACATATTCAGATGCATGTTGCATGCCCTTTTAGTTTTGTTTGGCATAAACATGACAAAGACGTAAAGTTATTACGAAAAGATTGTTATGACAACTGAAATAACACATATAAGACCACCTACAGTATGCTAAAATAATTTCTCATTGCAATCCTTCAGTCACGATTACTTATTCTTAGAATTTTTGCCAGAAATCAACTGAGGAAATATATTTTTTCATATTTCGGTTTGTTTGAGATGTCTGACCTGGGGATTGAACCGTGGTCTTAAGCCAATACATTATCTACTAGACTTCAGCGATTATTATAACAGGAGTTAATTGATACATACCTGTTAAAGCAGGTTAGCCTTCCAGTTAAGAGGAGGATAATTCGAGAAGTAGAGGACTCTTGGTCTTACCCTTGTAAACAAAAATTTCTATTGCTTACCCATTTTGCTGTTATCCGACTTAGAAATATTGTTGGCCAACTGCACCAAACTATTTTTCCTTAAAGGTTTTTTTGAAAAAAGTTCTATTTTTATAATACTTCTTTATTTATACTAAAAAATTATTCATTGCTTATGTACTAATCAAAATTAAATGTAAAAAAAAAATTAAAAACTAAACATAATTCAAAAAAACTCTTTGGCCTCTGTGTAAATCAATCAAAATGTATGAAATTATATACATAGTTATGTCTTAGCACAGATTCTTCAGCGTTATACTTTTCATTATCATCTTCATTCATGTACTAAATCAATTTTAGTTTAATTCTTACAATGCATTCTGTATATGTATTTATACTCACACACAGAAGAATAAACACATTTTGTTACATTATTAACGATAGTTATGTACGTATCGACACAACTACCATAACAACAGTATAGAAAGTACTCTTGAAGAGAATTGTTCTAATTAACGAACTACTACCACAACTACTTGGCTACAGAAAGCCAGCGCACACACACCCACATATGTATGTATGTAAATACATGCAAAACATAACAAAATCTTCACTACTGGTAAATTATTCATCTTCCTCAGTTTCTCACTTCGTATGGATAATCCATTCCATTTTCCTCTCTCAATTACTGTATGCAACTCTTGTGAACACCACGTCGTATACTCAATATTGTTAATAATGTCTTCATATTACATACAACATGTAGTTTCTTCTATTAAAGCTGTTAATGTACACATAACTTATACGTACGTGTTGGTATTTTGTTTATATTTTGTTGTTGTTGTTGTTGTTTTTGTTTTTTCTAACGTGTGTATATTTACTTATATTGGCTTGTGTTTACATTTGCTGAGATTTTTACTACGAGAGAAATTTAACACGACTCCCACTATTGTTTATACATTTCTCTCATGCGAATGATATTTCATATACTTTATGTCAGAGATAGAGAGAGAGTAATACGAATACAAAACACCGGCACACGACTGAAAACATGCACACACGCTTTTCCACATATGCATACATAGCTCGTATGTAGATGTTTACTTTGTGTATTCAAAACCGTATATAGAATCATTGATTTGTGGCGCGCGCCGTTTGTTTATTTTTTGTTTTTGTTTATATTCACAAGAGAAAAAAACAATTTAAAACAATAACAAAGACAACGGATATACACGTACACTTGTTGTTCCATTCCAACAATATAAGCGAGCTCACGAACACGAAAAAAGAAAACAAACTGTTGCTCATCTTCATTATGATTATTATCATCGTCATGATTATTGGGGGAGAAACAATGAAGGACAAGAGAGTGGTAATATTAATACAGCAAGTGTATGAAGTTAAAACAGTGTTGACAAATAGTATTTTATAAAACGACAATTATTTTATCACATTGGTTGATTGTTTAAAAGCAAACAAAAAACAATACTTTAACGAATTTAATTTTTTTTTACTTTAAATGTTTCTATTATTAGTTTATATTTAATTTATTTTATTGTATAAAGTCACATACATACATACATACCCTTTACTCAGGACTACGACCTAACTTCTCACACCCTTGTGTGTGAATGGTGAGACCTACAGTTTAATGTCGGCTACGAATGACAGAAATTTGAGAAACTTTTTTATTTACTCTCAAAGGTTTTGTTTTGTCGGAAAGGTCTGATCTAGTGTTCGAACCAGCAACTAGACAACGGCAATTACTAAAGTTTCATAATTTATCAAAAAAAAATAAAAAATCGCTAAATTAGCATTACTAATGCAAGACGAACTGTTAACTGAGCCTAGAGCAACAGTTTTCGTTTCTTTTTCAAACATAAACATTTCACTCTTCTAGTAAAGAATTTATAGCAGCATTACACACACACACGCACACAATCATTGAAACGTTAATATTTAAAACACGCGCTACTACAGGAATATTTATTGTTTTTTTTTTCTATTTTGTTTTAATTGATTGGCCACAGACATCGATGGAGAGCCAAAGAGAAAAGAAAAGTTGAAAAGAAAAAGGATTCATCAAGATTCATATTGTATTACTTCGATTGATATCGTTTTAGTACTAGACAAGGACTCTTATTCATTGTTGTTGACATTTTTCCTTATACCGTTATTGTTGTAAAAATTGTTTTTGTGGTGGTAAACACAAGTGTGCATGTATAGGTGTCGGCGTCGGTGTGTTGTTTGGAAAACATATTCGCACGGCATTACTGCCAGTATCGATACTGCCAAGTTCATTAGTTGTATTGCAGGCTCCGTTCACAACAGACGTTACGAGGTATTCTTTAAGTAATTAAACGCTGTAACGTAATTTTGCTAATAATTTTATCATAAAAAAAATATAGGAAGTCATACAACAACAAGTGTTCAAAACAATTAAAACAAAAAACGTTAAACACATGAAAACATTTTTACGTTACAAACGTTGTGTTATTATTGTCGTTGGTAATGAGCAAAACAAAACAAAATGAAACAATAGTGAAAAGTAAATCAAAAAACATACGAGCTATTCAACGAGACGTATGCGTGTATAACATGTAAGACGAATAGGAAGAACAAAATTTAAACCAGTGGCGCATTTTGCTCGCAATGCAGCAATACAATTCAAACAGTTTGTAGTGCTGCAAGTGTAAAAAAGCATGATTTTTTGTTTAAAAAATTTCAAAAAACTGAATAATTTTTTAGAAAATCAAATCATGGCCAAAAATTAAAAAATTCTTGCAACTGAAAACAAAAAAAAAAATTTTTTTTTTCTTTTTTTTTTTCAATTTTGAAACAAAAGAAGAAAATTTTGAAATAATTAAAAGAAAAAAGTAAAAAAGATCGAAATTCAAAATACAAAACCATTTATCATATGGCCTAAAAGCAAAAAAAAAAACGCAACGGGATCTGTCAAAATAAAATTTGACTTAAAAAGTGAAAATAAAATCACAACAATCATTCAAAAAGTCATCGTGTGTGTCATCGCGTATTCAATTTAACAGAAAACAACAAAAAGAATCTGTCAAAATGCAGCGACGCATGTCAATAACCATAAGGGAGTATAAATTCTTTCGTAGTTTTTCACAAAAATTCGAAAATTGGCCAAAACGTAAGGCGGAAGCATTATGGCGTAAAATGCGTGAAAGAAAAATCGCAGGTGAATACTCACACTTTCCATGTTCATTTTGTATTCATAAAATTTCTTTAAAAAAATATTAAAAATAAAATATCAAATCATTTTTGCTTTATCATTTAACATAAAAAATAGTATTTTTTCCTCTTTTTTTCATTTTCTTAATTATTTAAAAATTTTCTTTTTATTAAACAAATAATTTGTTTACTTTTAAGCATCTATAAATACAATTAATTCTACTATTTTTATATGTTTTATATTTTGTTTACTTTAGACTTTGAGTTGCTTGATTTTCTTTAATTTTCCAAAAAAAAAAAAAAAAAATTTTTTGTTTTTCAAAATTGTAGGGGAAAATATTATTATTGAATATAATATTTTTGATGGTGAATTTTTATAATTGATTGGTTTCGTTTTATGTAGTTGTTTTTGTTGCTTTTTTTAAATAATATCCTCAATTATTAATTTAATTTTATTAAAGTGTTAGCGAAAGATTTAAACCATTTGTATAGTTTAGTTGGCACGGTCTTTACACTACGAGAAATTGTTGAGGAATTGTTTTAA
>QOCX01000382.1:29507-44096 GCA_005959815.1 Sarcophaga bullata | reverse complement strand
ACATTTTTTTTAAATCTCAATGGATTTCCTTAGAAACGACAATAATTCCAAATAAAATATGAATTAAAAAGATTTTCCTGTTTCCCAAAAAAATTGAACACAACACAACATTGGCTTTCTATTAAATGTCTTAATCACTTAATACCTGCCAGGTTTTTCATACGCATTTTAAAAATATTTTTTCATATCAAATACGATGAGACAAAAAATTATGTCATCGTTCGGGGAAATTTAAAGAAAAACAAAAAAACAAAAATGAATGAAAAAAGCCAAAAATATATGAAAACAAAAAAATCGCTGTCAACAATTTCGTTGAAGACAAAATGTCTCTTGTTGTTGTTCTCTTGACATTGTTGAAATATTTCATAGCAAATGAACAAGAATAAATACCCTCCACCTCCGAGACACAATTTTCTTCCGGCTTAATATTTCAAAAATCTTCTTAACATACACTTTTCAATAATTTATTGTATACAAATCTAAAGGAAAAAAAATTACAAAAAAAAAAAAAAAAAAAAAAAAAATAACAACGATTAAATGATTTATAAAATGATAACCGTTTGGAATATTAATGCGTACAAAAATAGCCATGAGAATTTTTAATAATTAATTAATGTCAACACATTATTGTTGTTGTTATTATTGTTGTTTAATGCTTAATTCCTCATAAATATTATGTTTTTTTTTAATTATTTTTATATAAAAAATAGTTTTTTTTTTTTTTTTTTTTTTTTTTTTTTTTTTTTTTTTTGTTTTATTTTTATTTTATTTCTAAAATATTTGCTTTTTAGACAACAATAATTCCTTAAAATGATTAAAACATTACATAGATTTGAAATGTCATACATGGTTCGAATGTTGTTCTCGTTCTTATTCGGTTGTAGTTGTTAATCTGATGTTGATTTTATTTTATTTATTTTTTTTTTCTCATTCAGATGACTAAAATAGTTTCATTCTATTAACCACAGAACAGAAGCAATTTTTTTTTATAAAAATACTTCCTATTCATAAACTCCTACATCTGTACGAGCTTTCTTTATGATATATCAACAATTACAATTCATATTCAGATTCTTATTTTATTTTTATTTTGTGGTGGGGTATGCTTAGTTGAGTTCCCTAAAGAAATTGTGAAAGCCTTAGGCATCTCTCTTGGCTTAACGATTTTAATTCCATATGATCACTTAAGTGTGAGTGTGAGAAATTGTTTAAACCAAAAGAATCTCACTTAACTCACTGGTTTCAATTCTAAATTTTAACGCAATCCTATAATAATAATACAAGGATCCACCACAAAACATTCGAGATGAAATGGTAGTGGAAGCCGTGAATAAACTTGATGGTATGGTGGGAGTTATGTTCTATGTCTGTTGAGACTGGTATAAAATCACCTACTATATGCTACTCTAAAACGGCCAATACCACATACATACGTATATATTTGGTCATTACAACCCTTCAGTCAGGATTACGACCTAGTATCTCACATCACCTCTGTTGTGTGCGTTAATTTTATACATTAGTGGCGGGGGCTACAATTTACAAATTTTGGGAAACTTATCATGGTAATTTTATTTTAGTCTCAAAGTTTTTGCCATAAATCTGCTGAGAGGAACTCGCCGAAGTAATATTTTTTAGATTTTCGTTTTGATGTGTGACCTTGGGTCTTACGTCTAATAAGGCGACTTCCCTCTCCCTGTACGGCCAGTATCAGTGAATGTAAATTTATACAATTTGAATATTTAGAAGATAGCAATTGCCCAAAAAGAACTAAGTTTTGACTAAGCGGACCGCTTTAGGTTATACACATCCAAAGTTACTTAATGATTAGGCTACTTTGGCGAATAAGATTGTTGATAAAAAAAAAAAAAAGAAATTGCCGTCATTAAAAGTATGTGAAAATCTATCGATAATCGATGGACACAAAAATGTTTGTTAAAGCTAAATGAAATCATTTTAATAATAAGAAAACTAAGCTTCAATTTATGCAAAATATTACAGTTATTTTGAGTCTAGTTTCTGCATTCAAATCCCGGATATTGGTTAAGGCTGTACATTGCCTTGGCATATGGAAACATTAGGTGGTTTTAACGTATAATGTAATAAAAATTCTATTCTAATTCTTGCTATTTGTCCGTACTACGGTTTATACCTCTCTAAAACTCTCTACCTTCAACTGATTTTTAGCAAAATATAAACGAACGCCCTCAAACTTTTTTTTTCGTTTTACAATTGCACTTCGTACATTTCATTTCATAGGAAAAAGTGTGTAAAAATAAAATTTTATTTCACAACCTACTCTACCACTTCTGTGGTGTTTTATATGGCAGCAGAGTTATCTTAAACGACATTTTAAATGTAATAAGATTAACCACAGTATCGCAAGTATTGTCATCTCTATCAGTAACAGCCACAGAGATCATTGCTGTTGATTATAAGATTGCCGTTCATTATGATGATGATGATTGTCTATTAAACCTTTAAAAGCCACAACAATCTTTGCAATTGTAAGGAATTTGAAAAAGACGCACATGTTTTTGCATTAAATACTGACAGCATTTAATGTTAAAAAGAAAAGCTTTTTAAAATATTTTTTAAAAATTAAATCGGCTAAGATTTGTACTCAATCGTTTGTCACCATATTTAATGGGTTATATTACGGCCACAGTCACTAACAAATAAACTAGAAATTGAATTAATTCATTGCAACAAATGATTTAATAGAGAAACAGATATTGTCATTAAAAATATTTAATAGCTGGGTCGACTATGATGCCGGGGCAAGTTAGCTTATTTGATATGCTGGCTTGGCTAAAAGACTATTGCGTTTGTGCTTACACACCTTGTTCAAGTTTAATTAAATAATTTTATTTATATTTTCTTATTTATTTATAGAAGCAATGAAAAAGGGAACTAATTAAAGAAAAAGATTTAAAAAAAAAATTTTTCCATAATTTATGTGGACGATTTGCCTTAGTTCTTTGAAATCATATGTTGTGGTCAAAGCTATTAAATATCTTAATAAATTTTATTTTTAATTTATATTTTAAAATATTTTTTAAATGTTTATTCTCATATTCTATTATTTGGTTTAAAAAAATTGTAAACTAATATAACAATGCCTTAAATGGTAATGTTAATTGGTGTACTGTAACAATTCTTGGATGATAGAGTTACCACCTATCCGTGCTGCATAGAAACTACACCCACTGTGAAAATGTATCGAGTTATTGCATTTTGATCTAGTGGTGAGACCCCTGGACCGCTTTTTCTATGTGGTTGATGTAATCAAATTTCACGAAGTAGAGAATTTACTAAAGGGATAATATGGAGTGTGATTGGAGTTTTTTTTTTAATTCAAGAACCATTGTTAATACAATGTATTGCACTTGTTTGTGGTCGATTACTTTAGTAGTTATATAGCACTACACAGTGGTCTCCTCGATTAATACCATCAATACTTTTGGTATAGTTCAAGATCACTACTATAGGTTTATGGATTGTAATAGATTCACCATGTAATACATTAGGAATACACTTAATTACTGCATTAGTTTATTTTTAAAGAATAAAAGATTCAAATTAAAATAAAAAAAAAATCCAGAACTGTTTTCCAAGTTAGTTTTCCCATACATTATTGAATAGATTATTTTTATAAGGGCGTTCATTGGGGCTATAAGCGATTTTCTACCAATATGGCGTATTGCCAATTGGTTTTAGATTTGAAAATAAAAACATTCTCTTAAACAAGAAATCTTTCTAGAAGTGCATCATCTACTCATTAATTGCTTATTTACTTAATTGGTCATTATAACTCTTTAATCAGTATTACTACTTAGCTTCTCACACCACTTACGAGGTGTGATCAAAAAAATAACCGTTACTTTCAAATTTCGTGGGTTATGTCTGTTCGATTTTCACATTTTTATTCACATTTACAGATAAAAAGTTTAGTCGTGTTTTGGTGTACTCTTCGATTTTTTACAATTCGAAAAAAAGGGATCAAAGAAACTGTATTCAGTTTTTGATTTCAATGTCATTGTCATACACCCATGATTTGTCACCAGTTATGACCTTTTTGAGCAAATCTGGATCGTAAATAACGGTTATTTTTTGATCACTCCTCGTATGTATGTTGTATGTGTTAATTTTATCTGTGAGAGGCGGGATCTATAATTTAAAATCGACTTCGAAAGCAATTTTATTTACCCTCAGATCTTTTGCCAGTAAGCGTTTTTAACTATCTATCATTATGTATCACTAACAATCATTAAACACAACTTTTTCCACTTAAGGAGAATGCCCGATAAAATTTGCCAATACATATTTGGATTTTTTTTTTTTTTTTTTTTTAATTTTAAAAACTGGCAAGGAAACTATTTTAATGTGAATCTTAAATACTACCCCTGGTTATGGTTCAAATGACCTCTTTCGAACACAGATGTGAGTAAGACATTCAAATTAATAGTTTTTTTTTTTTACACCAAAGGGCTTGTCTCATGGTCACGGATTATTTCATATTTTAGTTACAAACTTAAAAAGTGAAGGTCATTTATAAAAATCAACAAACATGGCAAGAGTTAGTTAAACTTGTCTAATAATAATTCTGAAAATTTTGTTTCTCATCCATTTATCTTATTGTATACTCCTTGTAGAGCAATTGTCCATTCTAATATATTTAATTTCATTTTAATATCAATTGAAATAATTTATTTGAAAATTTTGTTATTGAAATCATCACAATTTTCAATTCAATTAAGCCTTCACTGGAGGAGAGTTGTTCTTTGAAAAACATCTTAGAAAACCCATTGAGTTGTAACACGAACTTCATAGAAATTCCTTTAAAGAAATATTTAATTTATATTGAATACAGATTTTCTATTTATAAATATTTTCTTTTTCTATGTATATTCTAAATGGTCTTAAATCCCTTGATGTTTTTTTTTTCTTTGTTTATTTTGTTTTTGTTGTTTTTGTTTCCTTAATTATAAACATTTTTGCTGCCTACTTTTACTTGTGGCCAACCAACCAACTGCATAAAGAGTGTTTGTTTTTGTGTTTGTTCTGTGACCTTTTATTTGAACAATGTACACACATATGCATACATATTCAATGTACATACAAACTCTGCGTAAATATACATATTTATTCTATTCGAGATAGATTTCGTTGTATTTTCACCTGAATTCAACAGCCACTAAGGCGTATACATGTTGCCAACACACAAACAAAATTAAATAAAAAAAAGAGTAAAAACGTATAGACAGATAGACAGGGAGAAAAGAAAAAATTACACTCTGATAAATTTCAAATTCAATGAAGTGTATTAAAAAAACAGAGAGAGAGAGAGAGAGAGAGAATAAAATTGTTGTTGTTTTAAATGTATTTAATTATGATGGTATATGCACAGCCTTCAACATTTTTTATAATTTCACCAACCGTTTGTTTGGCTCTATGCATGTATTTTATGAGAAGTTGTGATACATGACAGTGTGTGAAAAGGTTTATTGCCAACACACCAACAAAATTAATGGTATCATCATCATCATCATCATCACCATCATCACCACCACTACCACCAACCATAATAATGCCAACAACAACAACAACAGAACTATCATTTATAACAGTCACTAAGCTGCCACAAACTGTGACAGCTATAGGTCTAAAAGCTAAAGAATATGGCCCCACACCAAGCACCTACAGGCTCAGCTACAACTAAAAGGGACCTTCAGAACATAAAGAAGGCGTTAACTGACCACACACACACACACACACACAGAGATATTAACAAACGAACGAGTGAACCGTAAGGAAGGACTCTGTGTATGTTATTAAAACGCTCAAATGCCTTCAGTACTTTACAAATATTTATGAATAGAGCGGTTATTTCATATGAAATTTATTTTAAGGGCACAGTGGCCTAAAAAAGGTGTTGATATTGAAATTTATTAAAAACCGAAAAAAAAGAAAAATTACAAACTGTTGGTATGATTTACATCTTAACGCATGGTTACATTGGACAGTAAAAGGGCAAAGAAGTCTCGTGTTGAAATCATGTTATAGAAGACGAAGCATGCCATCATAATTTTGGGATAGAGGCTTTGCAGAAAATCATAGTCAAACATATTGGAAACATAACCTGGCCTGCATTGGTACAATCGGTGTAATAAGAACATGTGTTGGAAACCACTCAATTGTGTTTAACTATGTTACATGTGACAATAAAGGCCAGTACAATGCAGACATAGTTCGGATAGTGGGGAATAGGTCTACCACGAGCTTCTTCAGAAAGCATCGTGATCTGACAAATGTTTTCCATAAAAGCTAAGAAAAAAGTGTAAATAAAATAATTTGAAGGCTCTACTCTTTTCATTACATTCTGTGGCATACAAATAGGTCAAGGACAGACAGTGGGACAAGAGCGGCCGTGTTTGTTCCCGGAGAGGAATATTCGAAACACACAGGGATATTCCAAAGACTACACCGATGAAAAATGTACTGCAAACAACTTGGGCGAGCGAGACACTGCAATACTATTTAACAGTCAGGCCGATTGCCGAGTACTCAGATCATATGGAGTTGGCTCGAGAATAGTATATGGGACTGTCTAGGTAAACTATGTAAGGAAAATTGGATCACCATCTGTTGAATGCCAGGTCAAGTATGAATCTAAGATAATGAGCAGGCTGATCAGGCGAGGGGGAAAGTTTAACCCAACGTAAGAATGTTTATTTGGAATCGGAAGAAACGTTTGAAAGAGTATGCTACAAGAGTGATCGAGACAGCCGGAAACTCTTTTCTTTTGGAATCGGTAGAAACGTTTTTCTTTTGGAATCGGAAGAAACGTTTGAAAGAGTATGCTACAAGAGTGATCGAGACAGCCGGAAACTCTTTTCAACTGTGTTTGCTTAACTTTTGTTGGGTGCTTTTAATGTGAAGAGATTCGACTGAGCTGGGGTTAGAACTCTGACCCCATGACTTATACTACCTATACTAGACTACGGCAACTTCAATTTTCCGATTTTATTTCATAAAAATTTGAAATAAAAGAACTCTTCTTTTCGTTGTCAATTTTCAATTCCACTGTCTTATCACCATTCATCTTCGCTCGTATTTCAATTTAAAATTTATAAGTCTTTATTATCAAGATGATGCCATATTTCTCCTTCTCTTATAAAAAGAGAAAATCTGCAATGACGTCATCATATTTTATATGCACATTTTACTAATATAAGTTACACCACTGCGCTGACGTTATATGTTCATCTGTGCTTATAAGTGTGCGTTGTATGAGATGACGTAAATAATGAAATAAATATGTTGAGCATTATTCTGAAGTATTATACTTGAAGTCCTTATAATCTATTCGCAGGACATTTTGTTTATGTTTTCACATACAAACACCAATAAAAATTTGTGTAGTTTTGCATTTGTAACTGACAGACAGGACCATAAGTAAAAACATCATGCACGAGTACTAATTTAATACGCACGCACACATGCCAACATACATGTGTATACATATAAATGTATATGTTTAAATTAATGCGTTTTTTTTTTAATTAGCACAGCATAAGTGCAACTTATTTCTGGCGTGGTAAATGGGGGAACAGGCATAAAATAACAGGCAAACTTCGAAAAGAATTAAAAATACCACAAACCAGAATGATAACAGGATCTTCCATGAAACAGTCATTCATTCATTTGTTCATTTGTGTGTTTGTGTGTCATTTTATTAATTTTTTTTTTTTTCATTTAATTTATAACTTATTATAGTTGTAACATGTTCATATGCTCACAGTTTATTATTATATTTTGCGATAGTATACGTATAGTATATATGAACAGAATGATTTATTGTTTAAAACTTCTCTGTAAATGACATACTTTACCTCTGAACAATAAAGAGTTGTTGCTGCAGAGTATCTCTATTATCTATACCATTAGCTGCTGTTGTTGCCAGCAAATACCGTTTAAGTTGCAAAGAAATGTCATCAATGTGCTGCAGTATGTTTAAATGCAACATGATTTTTAAATTGTAACTTTTAAAACACATTGTGTTTTAAATCCTTTGTTTGTACAATTTTACGGCACCTGCAACAATGTTGTTTGTTTTTTTTTTTTTAGGTTATAATACAGAACTGGAAATTGTTGATATTTCCTGAGTGCAAAGAAATTTAATTTCTTTCTTAAATCATTTACAGTGTTTTATAAACATATTTCTTATTAAAAAATATTAAAAAAAAATTGTTTTGAGGAGCCACACATTTTTATGAAATTTTCCTGAAAAATTTTGGTAAAGCCGTGGTTATCATATTATAGGCCCTTCAATATGTCTTACGGAACATTTAAATTAAAAATAAAACATAAATTTAAACCATAATAAAAATTCTGAAGAAGTTACGATTGAAAGCAAGAAGTTCTCTATTAAACCAAGTAGATTTTCGCTATCTTTTACACAGTTTTCGTTTTTTTTTTTAGCAATTTCTAGTCCTAACCTATGCTGAAGAAGAGTATTGCAACATTGACTAAACTATCCACTCCAAAATTCCCTGTTAAAATATCGTATACTTTATGCTGTAAACACAATAAACGCAACGCAGCATATACAACAATGTTAAAAGCTAAGCTGCATACGTATCAATTATAAAAAAAAGACAGTTGACAGCGTAAGCAAAAGAAATAAAAAATAAACATTTCCTTAATGCTTCGTCAATGGTGACATTATAACGGTTTTTAGAGTCACATTTAATACATCGCGTTTTTAAAACCCCCCGACTTCATGCATGTTATCGTGTTCAGTATTAATCCTTGCATTGCGAGTACAAATCCTTTCACTCTCTTATTGCTGTGAATAAAAATAAAAAATTCCTCCGCATATATGCGGCTGAACTGTCAAGAAAGAATTTTCATATTCCAAAAACAATGAGCCACATGAATAGGTGTCAGTACCAGAGTTCTAGTTGAGAGTATATCAGCAGAAATGAATGAAATGCTAATTTTTAATAGAAGGCTATGTTTTTATACAAAAGTATCTTTGTAATCGAATATCCAAACGTACATTGAATACTAATTTGCATTGCGTTAGATTCAAACAGAAACTGAAAGGTTGATTATTATTTCTGGTCCTGAGATTGTAATTACCAATTACTTGCAACTTTTGTTTCCCTGATAGCATTTTAGATGATTTGTTTAGATAATAGTCGAGCCTAATCGCCAGACACAATAAGTTTACTTTTAATTGCTTAAAAATTGTTTTGAATAAACATCATACATACATAATTGGCCATTACAACCGTTTAGTCAGGATTACGGTGACTTCATAATAATGAATAATCATCATCATCATTACTCTACTTATGAAGCGTATTAGTACTGATGAAGTTGCTGTAGACTCGCAGGTAGTGTGTTATCTTACCTTACGTCTAGGTCATGGTTCAAACATAAATATATACTGGAAAACCCCTGAGAGTAAATAAAAGTTGCCATGATAAGTTTCTCAAAATCTGTCATTCGGAATCGACTTTAAACTGTAGCTGCCACCACTTATGGATAAAATTAACGCATACTACATAAATGGTATGAAAAGCTAAGTAGTAATCCTGACTGAAGGATTGTAATGACCATACGCGTATGTATGTATGTATGTGTTTGTACTTTTAGTATTGAAGGCCTTCATTCTGCAACATCTAGTGTGGAACAAGTGCAGAAAATGACCAAACTAAGCAGCTAACATGATTTTATTGCCAGTTTGGTGAAATTGACACAAAACTTACAGAAAAAGTAAGCAAACACCTAGCTTTAGCTAGTAGAACAGAAAAGGAATTATTTTCCTTCCACACATTGCCTGGCCACAAATGTATATCGCTGGAAGCTATAGAAACTACGAATTTATATTCTTATGTATCCACCTAATAGTTTGAGTCAAAATCGAAATGAAATTTGTTTTGAAAAGGCAACAAACTATCGAACACATTTTTTACTAAACAATAAATACAATTTAATGTATTTTTAATAAAAATTTTCATTGAATTTATTCAAAAACTTTACAATTTATTTTCTACATCACACACATAGTATTTATACAGTACTCTGTAATATTTTTTTTTATAAGATAAACTAACCAACAAAGCTTTAAATATAACATGATTCAACTGATAATAATATTAAATGCTAGTTTACTTTCACCACAAAGCCTAGTACATGTACATATGTGTGCTAAAAATACAAAATATTGCAAAAAATATCTGCTTCTTTTCTTGACATTACATTACATTGTTCAAAGGAAATCTATTGCAACCAATATAAAAACTTTTTTTTCTATTTTTAGAAATTTATTTAAAATTTATTTTTTCTAATTGAATTTTTATTTAAAATAGACTAGGATTTTTAAAATAAATTGTATGTATTACAGAAAAATAAACACTGCAAATAGAATAATTCCTTTTTTTTAGTCCAAATATAGGCCAGTTTTTCTTTGAAATTAATTTAAAATTGTTTTTTCTCTTTAAATCACTTTATCAATACAATTTAATATTACAAATGCAATAACAAAAACCAATACAGTATCCATTAAGAAGAGTGTAACTGTATGTGTGTGAAAAATCTACACAAATGCAATCCATTATTGAACGACTAGCTGAAATGCGTTTTAATACTGTTGTTTATAAAGTGAAATCGATGGTGGTGTTCGTATGTATTTGTTTTCTTTGTATTTCCAAGTTTGTAGTGTAAGAGAATGAGAAGAGAAAATAAATTAAACAACAATACAACAATACAATAATACTTCTAAATACTTAAGCATTATTTACATTAAAATAGAAAACTTGCACAAAAGCTAATGAACCTATTAAGAAGACCTATTAGAAAATAATAACAATATCAACACTTACACTCAAACTTATAGTTCAATTAACCCTGCTCTTAGTTGCGGTAACAAAATAATTATTGTTTTGAAAAACTTTCTCTCGCCACACTCGCATAAATTGTATGGGCAATACTGTAAACATACTCTCTTACACTTTAACTATGTTGTAAAATACTCACAGATTTACAAAGGGAGAGAGAGAGAGAGAGAAATAGTGATTTGTTGAATGTAACAAATTTTTTATTGGAAACAACTTGTTGCTCTTGACTGGTTTTACTCTTTTCTTACCAATAAAAAACAGTTTTTTTATTATTTAGTGTTGTTGTTTCAAAGCATTATTAAAAAGTGTCATTGAAATGGAAATAATAGGATTATAAGGTCCTTGCAATTTGTGTGGGTCTTTTGCATTATGCATACGAGAAGGTTTACAATTTAAGAGCAACAACTATCCTCATCACGCTACGCAATTACTTTAAAGTATTCTCCTTTAGAATTTCATTCTGAATCCATAGTTACATGGGATGTCTCACCGTCTTCTTTCCATACGAAGTTGGGTCAATTACCCTGTGATTTTTTGAATTCTGGGCCGAATCCAGCGAATTTGATTTATTAGTTGCCCTTGACAACACACTTAAACATGATTTGATATAAAAAAATAAAGAAAAAAACTGACTTTCATTGCTCATATGTTCTATTTTCCAGATTTCGGCAGTTATGAATATTTGTTAATTGAAATTTGAGGTTAAGTATTAAATTATCTCAACAACAAATTTTTTTTCAAGGCTGTGAAAAAAAGTTTCACATACGTACATACACACATAATTGGTCAGTACAACCCGCTCACACCGCTAATATTGTGTATGTGTTAATTTTACACATGGGTGGGGGTGGGGGACCTACAGTTTAAAGAAGAATTTGAAAAAAGATTTCCTAGGAAGTTTTTCATGGTAATTTCATTTAATTTCAGAGTTTTTGCCTTAAATCGGCTGAGAGGGGGAAGTCGGTTCAGAAATATGTGCCCATATTTCGTTTTGTTCAATTTGCCTCATACCTAATGAGCCAACACACTACCCACTAGACTACGGCGACCACATAGAAAGGGATTATAACGCTACAGAATGAATGACCGAGATCTTATTTAAGACAGATTTTTGCGCAACTTTTTCACATAATACATAATTGGCCATTACAACCCTTCAATCATTACGGATTACGGCCTAGCTTCTCACACCACTTATGTTGTGTGTGTTAATTTCATATATGAGTGGCAGGACCTACAATTTAAAGTCGACTCCGAATGACAGATTTTTGAGAATCTTTTCATGGAAATTTTGTTTACTCTCAGAGTTTAATTGCCAGAAATCTGCTGAAAGGAAGTCGCCGAAGAAATATTTTTTTTTTCATATTTCGTTTTTGATGTCTGACCGGGAATTCGAATCCTGGCCTTTCGTCTAATAAGCCAACACACTATCTACTAGACCACGGTGACTACTAAACTTTTTCATGGCAATTTTTATTTACTCACACTCTTTTTGCCACAAATCTGTTAAGAGGAGTAAGTCACCGAAGAAATATTTTCTTTTTATATTGTTAGAGATTTCTGACCTGGTGTTTGAACCATGGTCTCCTCGCGTCTATTACCTACTAGACTACGACGATTTGAATCTAATTTTAATTTAATTTGTCGATAATAATATACAAAAAGTTAGGAAAAGTTAGTGTACATACTTCAAGCAAAAATTCTTTCCTCAATTCATTCTTCTTTAGATTGAAATAAGAACAAAATACCGTTACAATTTCTAATTGTAACACCTACATTAGATATCATATCTCAAAGGTATACATTTAAATCAAATTTTAAAATCTCATCAATTTTCTAAATATCCTTTTAATTTCATAGAAACAATTGCCCTTTTTTTACATTTTTTTTTGTTTTTGCTATTAAATGGATTAAGTATTGAAATACATCCTTAAAGAGCTATTTATATTGTATTATTTCTAACTTTGTATAGGAGAATAAAGTACATACATAGTATTAATAGCAAGCAAAATGTTATTAAGTTGTTGTAGATAAAAATTAATCAATTGTAAAGAACGGTTTTTTTTTTTTTTTTTTTTTTTTTTGTGAACAAAAATAGAATCCTTTACCCTTTTTTTGTTCTCTAACAAAACTGCATGTTTCAAATACAAAAAAAGGACATCTTCAATGTACTGCTGCTATGAAAATGGAGCAAATATTTATAAACTGTAGCAGCAAATTCATTCGTTTTCATTGATTAAAAATCGATAAAAAGAACAAGTTTATACAGAGAAGGCAGTGAAGGATATATGTATGTATGTACGTGTGGTAGGAAAGGAAAAATCTTATTTTTCTAAAATGGAGAGTTTCCCAGAAATCATTATATTCGTATTTAAGGAAAATTTAAATTATGGAGGCAATATATTCAGGAGACAAATTTCTTTTTCTATCGAAGAAAATATTTCTTTGGCATTTAAAGCTTTGGAAAGTTTTGTAATTTTATTTATTAAATTTGTAGATTGTACGAATGTGTGTAAGTAGGTAAGTGTCTACTTGTGATTGGTGGGCATGTGTAAATCTTATCTACATTAAGATCCTTGTACATGTGTCGCCAAGCGAACAGCCAGCCAGCTAGGCATTCAACCAAATAACATATAATTCCCTTGAATAAATTTATTGATAGAAAAGGAAATTAAATGCCAATAAATTTCTGTTTTTCCTTATGGTGCTTATGCTGATGATGATGATTTTGTTACCAGGCAATAAATAAAGATACAATATTTCTGTTTGTGTGTGTGTGTGTGTGTTTTTTTTTTCTCATTGAAATTCCTTAAATTGGTAAATAACATTCAGAGAGAGAGGCACACGCATAGATAGAAACCAAATGTGATTATGGCTTAAATGTTACAACTACAAGAACAACAAGAAACAAGGAATTTAATTTTCTATAAGGCTTTAAAAGTAAATTGTTTAGAAATTTGAATTAAGCCACAATGTGTTACCAAAATTACCAACAAATTATCTTTTTTCAGAAAATTGAAATTAAAACTTTTTGTTGATTGTTGACTTAGAGAGAAAAAAAATTTAATTTTTATTTTATTTCCCCATAAATCCATATTAAAAGAGCCAACAAATTTTATTAAAGCATGCCTTAAATTATTATCCAACACAGACTGCAATTTCTTTCTTATAAAGTTTTTATAAGCCAACGTAAATAAAGTTATTGACCTTGTAGCCAACTAATAAGGATATCCAGTTGTCTTAACTCTATCACTACTTTTGATTGTCTTTCCATGATTCCTTTACTTACTTGTCAAGTCAGACAATTGCAAACAAAAAAAAAATATGCACTATGTACACGACGTACAACTTATATGAATAACAGAGAGGCCCACAGCATTAACAATATTTTGTGGGGCCTTTGTCAATAACAATAAGAAACGATAAAATTCAATTCGTTTATGATTTCATTTTATTCATTCATTCAATGTTTCAGTAATTCAAATGGATTGCTTTATTTCATCTTTTTTCTTTTTTTTTTTTTGTTGTAATTTTTTTTTTTTTTTTTGTTTTTTTGTTTTCATATAAATTTTTATTTATTATTATTGACTTCATAACAATATATTGAAATAATAATAAAAAATAAAAAAACAACGAAGTTTTATTATTTATGAACAGACAATGTTTTTAACAATATTTT
>QOCX01000382.1:0-29486 GCA_005959815.1 Sarcophaga bullata | reverse complement strand
TTTTTTTTCAGAAATTGAAGCCGTTGAAGCGTGTAAATGGCTTAGAGCTGCAGGCTTTCCACAATATGCACAAATGTATGAAGGTAAGTGCTATAAAAACATACTAAAAAAAATTCAAAGCATGCATAACAAAAGCAAGTCCAATTTAAATTTGAAATTGATATTATAACCTTAAAAACTCTAGCATTTATTTATTCATTTACATTAAAATTACAAATTATATTCAACTATATATACGAGCTAAGTAACTTCCACCTTATACTCGGTGCTGTGTAACAGACCAGAGGATTTGCTGGGTATCGAATCCACAACCCTCACGCTATTAGGTTAGCGCGCTACCCACTAAACTACCAGGGCACCCGTCTAGCATCTGATACACTTAAGTCTTCCATATTCTGCACATTAGAATATTTACTATTTCACTAATTACAAGTTGCCCTACTATTCAAATTGTCAGGACACTGTTGAATTTGGCATTACTTCAAAAAGTTCCACCTGAGATATCACCTATAATTCCGTTACTTTTAATAGATACCTTAATTTTATTAATTTCTAATGAACCAAACTGCTCTAAGCAAGTGGAAGTCCAACAGATTATAAAAACATATTAATTGGATAACAATGTAGAGTAGAATAGAGTATACTACCAATGTAGAAGGAAAGTGGAAGGGAAAGTACATTAAAAGAAATCAGAATAGAGATAACAAGAGTGGGTGCAGAAACAATTACAAAAGAGCAACGGGCAAAACAAAATTTGCGTACATGCCACGCAAAGTTTCTCCCAAAAAAAAAAAAAAAATATTTTATCAGCTTGTTAACTCTCTACTTAACAGACATACAGCGTTGGCCATTACAACCGTCTTGGTCAGAGCTGCGGTCAGGCTTCTTGTTACACGCATGTTGTGTGCGTTCATTTTATCCGTGAGCGTCAAATCCTAAAGTTTGACTTTGATCCGAATGCGTTGTTTCCTGGCAGTTTGTTTAATTTCTAAGTTTCTTTAGAAGATTGCTGATAGAAGGCCGTCGAACAAAATACCTATTTTTTAAGGTGTCAGAACTTAGGTTTGAATTATCAAGCTCTCATCACGACCACAGCTTGAAAACGCTTGTAATGAGTTAAGTATCTAGAACTACTGTCATTTTGAATATCTCTTATATTCTTTTTATTCATTTGCTTATGTGTTAGTTATATGAGTCAAGTTTTTCCTGCAAGCATGTGATTGGTTTATTGTTGCAAGTTCTAGAATGCAAGGATTGCCGGTTGTCGTTGCCTAGAAACAACAAAAGATTGTGCAAACTGGCCATCTTTTATGATTTTCGGTGTGATTATCTTTTCTGGGTGTCCTCTGTGAAAGGAGATTGGAATCTCTTGATTTTAAAAATGTGTCCTCTTTTTCTCGAGTTCGTCACCTCTATAGCAGCAAATATAGAACACTGTTTAGTCAAGTGCTTTAAACACTACCACATTCTAATTCTTTTTTTTAAAAATTTTTTCCCCGAAATCTGCTGAGAGAAAGTCGCCGAAGAAGTATTTTTTCATATTTTGTTTTTATTCGGGATGTCTGATCTGAGATTTGAGCCGAGGTCCTGTGCATAATAAGTAAGCCAATTCACTACCCACATTTTGTACTGAATATTTAATTTACAAATGAAATTATAGTCACATGCCATTTCAATGTACAATTATTCTTTTGCATTTATTATCGAATTACATTCTTAACAACAATAATGTTTGCTTTTTTCTTTTTGTAACGATGAAAATGAGTGCATTTCTAGTGAAAATACGTAATTTAAGGCGTGACTTTTATAAGATTTTATTCCCGAACATGGCCAGAAACGAAAAAGTTCCATGAAAACAACATGAGCAAAACGAATTGACGTATTTTTTTTTTTTTTTTTTTTTTTTTTTTTTTTTTGCCAAACGTGAAAAAAAAAAATAAATATAAGAAATAGTAGGGGCGTTTTTTTTTTTTTAATGTTAAAGAAATTAAATTATAATTTGGACCGCAATAACAACAAGTAGAAATAAAGAGACCTAAAAGTAGGTGGTTAATTAAAACGCGAATAGCGCGATTCTTAATTAAGAAATAAAATTAAGAAATTGCAGAAGATGAAAATCAGTTGAAAGAAAGATAAGGGAATTAAATAGTACTTCTTCATCACCTACTAGCAATGCGTAGAGTCATGTATACAACCGTACATATGTATGTACATATATGCCTTTATGTATTAAAACAAAAAAACATAATTTTTTTTAAATGTTTTAAAAACTGCCATAAAATAATGACCCACCTTAAATTTATTTATTTTCTTTATAATTTTGATGAGTTTTGTTTTGGTTTTTTTTTTTTTTTTTTGTGTAATATTTCGTGTATTTAATGTTGTTTTCTTGGTAAATGGATTTTCTTGAAGAATTGCGACAAATGATTTTGACGAATGAAAGTGAAAGTCCAGCTGTCCAACAATGTTAACGACAGCTACAACAACTACAACTAAAACTGCCAAAAAAAAATCATAAAAAGTTCCTTTTATGACAATATGTTTAACAAGAAAACAATGAAACGAACAAAACACAATAAAATGGAAACCAAAACAAAAAAAAAAAAAACTACAAAAATACAAAAAATATTTACGTACGACTGAATTAAATTTTGGAAACATTTGTAAGTCAAAGGCAAGTTGATAAACATTAATAACAACAAAACAGTTAACAACAGTCACTCTATCATTTGTTGGACAGTTTTTAACGTATGTTGGCCATCAATTATAAAATTGTTGCTGATGCTGTGTATGAGTTTTATTTTTTTTTCTCTCTTGTGTATAATATTGTTGTCGTTTCATAACAACTAAAGTATGGTCCACCTTCTGCAGGAATATTTATTTATTTATTTATTTTTTTTTTTTTTTTTTTTTAAATAATAATAAAAGCGATGACATTTCTGACTTAACTGTAAACAGTTATCTTTTTTTTAATTCCGTTCGATAACAGGAAATGTATTTTATTGATGAACTTCCCTATGGAATAATACGAATACTGATCTGATAATTACAGAAAAACTTGACTTACGTAAAAGCAAACACTGCCTGTAGTTTTTGACAGAAGTTCATAATAATTCGACAGAAATATTTTCAGAAACTTAGTCCTTTTTTAAGCAAGTTTTTCTTTTGCTTTTGGTGAAAGAAAAAAAAAACTACAAACTATCTAAGTTTGATCAGATTTGTTGCTCTATCTGCTTAGGCGGCATTGAAAAAATCCATTACAGCATTGCCAACCATAAGCCTGGAGGTTTTTAATGAAATTTTCAAAGTAGGGAATTCACTCATAAGAAGAATGCAAAGAATTCCATGGTTGTGCCATATTTGATCAGTTTTCCGGAACATCATTATAACTACTTACCAGATCTGACAATCGCCCGGCTATCAAAACAAAGCCAATATATTTCCCAGCGATATTGATGTGCTGAATAATTGTCATTGCACCCCGTATGTCTACTTCTTTGGCTGGAAAACTCTACACTAATGCTAATCTGATCTTCCAAAATCTTCTTAAGTTTATCGACAATCCTTATGTCTCTAATTATCATCTTTGAATACTGACCTGTTGCTGCATGTTTATCATCTGTGACTCCACAAAACTGCATTGTAATCAGTAGAACATATTCAAAGTGAGCTACAGTGAGCAATCGATACGTAAGAGAAAAATTCCGGAAAAAGCTTTATCGACTTAATAAGAGGGACTTTCAAAACAAGAATTAAATGTGTTGTTGTCGTTTAATGATTTAGCGGGAATAAATGATAAAGTCGAAGTCACCGTAGTCTAGTAGGTAGTGCGTTGGTTTATAAAAAGTGTGCAAAACTATTTTTTCGGCGACGTCCTTTCAGCAGATTTCTGACAAAAACGCTGAAAGTAAATAAAAATTGCCTTGAAAAAGTTTCTCAAAAATGTGTCCTTCAGAGTCATGCATAAAATTAACATAAGTGGTATTGGAAGCTTGGTAATAATCCTGACTGAAGAGTTGTAATGACCAATTATGAAATTTTTAAATAGGAATTTTATGTACACCGCTCCCAAAAAAATTTATGTGAAAATAATTTCTTTTAAATTTAAATTCTTCTCTGGTACTCAGTGTCAATATGGTATGTTAAGTACCTGCCCTCAGCTGTCCTTTATTTGATCAAAAAAAATTTCAAGCAAATCTTGAAAATTTCTTAAAATTCTTTTCTGTTTATCGAAAATCCTTTCTTTTTTTATTTAATTTTAATGAAATTGATATGCAAGATCAGCATCACCAATATCATCACCTCTTTAAGACATGATAAAAACAACACACAAACAGAAAGCACGCAAACAATTTTAAAATGCAAATACAATTAAAGATCCTGGTAGACTGACTAACCCTTTTTCCTGATATGAAAAAGAGCACGTTTTTGCTCCTTTTTTTCCCCCATGCACATTGAACACAATACCAACGAACTACACAACAGACTTCTTAAATTTCTAAGAAGAGTTTGAGGCCAACCAACGACGAAAAAAAACTGTCGAAGGTTTTATGGCATGTGCGCAAAAGCGTGTTTAATTTTTACTCACTCAAAAAGCAAAAAAAAAACTGAGTTTAAAAACCTTTTTGAAAACATATTCACTATCAAAGAGAAGGGTTAAAAGGACGATTATGTAAAGAACTTTAATTGTTCTTTCTTTGTGAACGTGTAGGGAGTGTCACTTGTGATCACCATTATAACCTCTAAAGAAAGAAGAAAAATCCATTGATACTTGGAGTTTGTTGTTGTTGTGTTTGTTGCTGCCAAAAATCTTATTTGTGATATAACCGTCGTCTCTGTCTGCAACGATTTCATGCCTGAGGTGGTTATAGATTGATTAAATGCGGCAAAACACTGAACGTACCCTGCTTGCTGTTCTGAACATTAGATTTCAGCAAACAAAACGTAAAAAAAACGAAACACACAAATTGAGTTGATTTCCTTTTTATTTGGAAATTTTTTTTTTTTTGTCTTATGGTTTAAAGCTTTAAAGCCAGTTTCAAAATGCCATGAAATATTGGCAAACAAAGCAAATGAAAAAACCGGACAAATTTCAATGCGTGCACAGGAACGTTTTTTGTGTGTTAAAGTTCTTTGACTTTTTGAATTTCAGAGAGAAAGGGATCACCAACATGAAAAATGTTTTTTTTTTTTGTTCTTGTTCTTGTTTTCATTTCTTTTTTAAATACAATGTTAAAAGTGAATCTGTATTTAAAGTCAGCAACAAAGGTGGCTTAACCTCTCATAATTTAAATCGGTTCTTACTATGCGGGACTTATTTCTTGTTTTATTTTATGCGAGTTTCAAAGAAATTAAAAGTATTTTTTCATTTTCTTTCCATACATTGAGCTTCTAAATGAATTTAATTTAGTGGCTTAGGTTTTTTTTTAAATAATAAAACCTTAACCGTCATAAATAATGTTTCTTTTATAATAACCATATGGAATTACAAGGAAATACACTCTAAAAAATGTAGATCTATTGTAACGATTGAAACGATTATATTTCTGTGTAATTATTTTTAATATTTATTCATCTATTCATCTACCTCTTTCTTCTTATCGATATAACATTGAATTATTTCAACACTGCAGTTTTATTCTTGCTGATTTATTATTTTTCTTTCTATCAAAATACTTTGTCGTCTACGCATTAAATTACCGACCCTTACATTATAGACTACTACAGTCGATCCTTTACCTTAATCACGGAATCATCCAGATCTTCTAATGAAGCCGTTTGAACTTAAAATATAGAGATGAAATCGCCGTAGTCTACTAGGTAGTATGTTAGCTTACTAGCCGTTCAAAACCCAGGTCAGATATCTCCAACAAAATGAAATACAAAAAAATATTTCTTCGGCGACTTCCTTTCAACAGATTTCTGGCAAAAACTCTGACAGTAAATCAAATTGCCATGAAAAGTTTCTAAAATATCTGCCATTCGAAGTTGACTTTAAACAGTAGGCCCCGCCACTTATGAATAAAATTAACACCCACAACACAAGTTGTGTGAGAAGCTAGGTCGTAATCCTGACTGATCAATTAGCTATGTCTGTGAGTAACACTCAGTTGAGACTTTATCTTAGCTCTGGAATCATCCGGAACTTCTGATGAAGCCATTACTTTCTTCTCGTACAACATAGCGCTAAATATATGTACATTAGGTAAGGTAGAGGATTCCTCTTCTTCCTCGTTTCTACATCTTCCGACGGAAATAATTGGCATATTGCAATACCCACTAATGACTTCCCCCGTGAAGTTGAGAAATTTCCGAACACTAACTTTGATTAGATTTGCTGCGCTAACTTGCCTCTACCCGCAGTTGTCCACAAGGTTTTAGAAGATATAAACTGCAAATCATTAGGATAAAACTCCTCACCACCTGCAAATAGAAAACGGAAAACATCACAGTATGGTCAGGCAGTGCCACCACCTGGCGGGAAAAGAGGCAAGATACAGCAAGATTCCCCACCAAGCGTTGTTTCGAGACAATGATAGATGACGGCCCTATTATCCTAGAACAGACCAACCACCTGCTTAGTTGGTACAACAACAATAGATTAACGTAACGTTAACAATTCGGAAATGCTTTGTGAAAATCATATACTCCCAAGAGAAAATTCAGCCAAAAATATTATGAAGAGATTTCGATGGTTATGCCACATTTGACCAATTCACCCACTCTGCAGTTTTCCTAAAATCACTATGACCATTGCGAGGACTGAGAGACATGTGGTAGGCCGGCCTAGATATCATAATGTTAAAACTAAGTGCCCTGTAATCCGCACGGAATTGCAGAAGAAATATACAATATTTCTCGGTGATATTGTCGGCCTTAATAATTATCATAACAGACTGCATAGTATCTAGTTCTGCCTGGAAAATGTTTCAATGGTTCTTGAGTTTGACGACACTCCTCATGTCTTTATCATTTTTGAACACTGACCTGCTCAGCGTTTGTTTTCTGAGACATTACAAAATCGCGTTACTATCAGTGGAATATATTCAAAGTGATCTTCAATGATCTATCAATACGTAAGAGAAAATTTCCCGAAAAAATCCATTGTCGACACAATAAGCGATACTTTCGAAGAAAAAATTAATAAAAAATAAAATGACAAATGTTTGCCTTCAAAGCTTCCATCGAAATTACTAAAGACCCAAAGCATGTGTCAAAGGTTCATTATCTGTTGTGAATTCCTCTGTTCTAAGGTGCATTTTTTTTCTCTTGGACTATTGCGTAACGTAAATAGGAAATAAATAATCATACACATTTTTTTATCTAAGCATAGCATATCTTTAGTTCCAAGAAGAACTAATCCATTAAAAGAGAAGAAAATTATCTTCATAGCACACGAACTTTGTTGCTGTTCTTTTCTACACTGCTTAACAAAAGTATAACAACAGGAAAATTTTCAAAATGCATTATTATGTATGCTCCACGATGATCTGTTTACATACATAATTGGTAACTACAACACTTCGGTCAGGACTACAAATTAGCTTCTCACACCACCCATGTGTGAGTTAAGTTTTTCCAGGAGTGTTCGAATCTACAGTTTAACGTCGAGATACGCTCAGAGTTTTTGCCAGAAGTCTGCTGAGAGGATAGGAAGTAGTTGGAGAAATATTTATACACATTTCGTTTTGTTGAAGACGTCTTTACTTGGGGTTCGGATCAATGACCTCATGTCTAATAAGCCAGCGCACTACCAACTAGATAACGGCGACTTCGACCTTTCTGGTTGCTGGGTACTTATTTTACACTCAAAGTCATAATACATGAGAAATATCTTTTCATTACTCCAACAGGCTAAAATCATATTTGTTTACAATTTATAGGTACTTTTAATGCAAAAATTGTTTGTACTTTACATTATCACAATTATTGAGTAATAACTAATACTAAATAATTAACACATAATTTAGTATTTTATTATTATTATTCTTATAGAATAATAAAAGAAATAGAAATTCACTTTAAACAGTTGTTGTGAATGGCTCATAAGATTACCTCAGTTGGTACTTTTTTCGTTATAGCACTTTAGTTAAACAGAATTGTTTTTCTCTCTCTGTATGAGTAGTAAATCATTTGAGTTTTTTTCCTTTTTCTTTATATACATATGTATGTATGTATGTGTATTTTCAAATCTTTACTTAAAGGCATTTAGTTTTTTGAAGTCTGGATTTGGCTGTTACAATTGAAGGCTTGAAATGTATCGCTGATAATTTACTCTTTTTTCTCCCTCTTTCTTTTGTGTACCTCTCCCGGCTGACCTTGAAATATGTATGTATGAATGTATATAATAATGGAATTAAAAGCATAAATTTTCTGTTTGTATTTAATGGTACTTGAAGGCATAAATAAAAATAAAACGAATACAAATTGTTTAAATTTAACGCTGAATCAGGAATCAGTTGTACAAGTACATTTGAATGCCAAATGCCAAGCCAAACCTTAAAAAGAAAAAAAAAAGAACAAAAAGGGTGTTTTTACATAATCCCGTCTTCTTTCTTTACATTTTTAAAATGTATCAGTTTCGTTTTTGAATTCCATGATCTTTCTTTTGCTTTAAAGATCCTTTTTTTTCTTCTTCTCCTTGCTTTTGTTTGTTTCCTGTAAGATTATATTTGACTTTGAAAGCCAACGTGCCTGTTGATTTTTTTTTTTTTTGGTTTTGGTTGTGGTTTATTTGTAAATACATTTCAAATGATTAATGCCTACTTTAATGAGATTCTTGTAAAATTCAGACAATGTTATGGTATTTATACTTTTAAGACTTTTAAGGTAAAATCCCATTTAAGGGAGTGCAAAGAATTAAGGCCGTAGGTGTTAGCCAGGCTATATATCATGCTACACAGGGGTATTAATGTTGAAAATGGGAGCTACAAAAAATAATCATCTGTTAATTTGTGAAATATCACTGACAAACGAAAGATGCCTAGGATAATTTACAGAAAATATTTCGAATGAAAAAAAATCACACCCACAAATCATCGGAATAAAGGTTTTCTCTTGAAAAGTTGTATTATCTTCATAGGTAATATTAACTGCATATTAAAACTTAAAAGTTTATCTACTTATAATTGTGTTTTAATTAATTAAAGTCTTCTTCTTATTTGAAATTATTTAATTACTCTCTTTGCATATATCGTCTGCTAATGACCAGCAAATTTTCATTTGCCGATTTTCACATTTAGCGCTGGCCTCCCTGTTCAGATAACTTTTTTTTTGTTTGTGACATATTTAGGAAGTTAAAAATGCTTTTTTTTCCTGTTTGACATCTTGTGACTATTAACGTGATAAATTTAAGAAATTTTATTTACTGCGGTAAACAGATAAGGATTTTACAAATTGTACAAGACTTAAAAATGTTTAAAATGTATACGATAAGAAAGTTGTACGTCAAGGTGGTCCGATTGGCCAATGAATTGATTGAATTAAAAATGATTTAAAATGGACTTTTAACAGAAACAAAACAAAAAAAGGAAGAAAAGAAAGAAAGAAGAAGAAAATATGTACATGTTGAATTCTTACTTATTTTAAGTGCTTTTGTTTGCGTTGAATTATTCAAAACCTTCTTGCGTACTGTATAACTAACTTCATGGTCTTTATAAAATTGCAAGTGGACAAATAAAACCACATCAGTATATAAAATCATGCCTTATAAGGTATATTAAACATGTTAAAACGTTTAATCACTCTTTAAAAATTTAATAAATTTTTCAGAATTTTCAATTTAAATACGTCACTCGATTGAGTTCTGTAATAAAAAATTGTTTGTATCATTGAAAATGGCACAATAAGTCGTCGTAATTTATAAATAAAATTCAATCTGTTGCTCAATATTATGTTGTATTGTGGTAAATTTTGATGAACCATGGTAAAATTTGATGTGGTGAATTTTGATTTAGGCTAAGCCTAAATACTAAGTGTAGCTGTAGAGTCCAGGAAGAAATTAACAAGTTATGTACATTGATGCATAATTTATTTAATAATATAATTTATGAAATAATAACATAATTTCCAACTTAATTAATTGACTAAGCACCTGACTAAGTACTTATGCTGAATGATATTATTTTTATGAAAACAAAAAATCATTCGGAATGATTCGATGGCCAAATAATACCACACTAAATGCATACATACGTTGTAACCCTTCTGTCAATTTGAATTCGACTCCAAACGATAGATTTTTGGAGAAATATAACCCTTCTGTCAGTTTAAATTCGACTCTAAACGATAGATTTTTGGAGAAACATTTTCATAGTAATTTATACCGGCAAAGTTTTTGATAGAATTCTGCTGGGACGAAATCGCGGAAGAAAAAATTGTCTTAATTTTTTCATATTTCGTTTTGTTGGACATGTTTGACCTGGGGTTAGAACCGTGGTCTCACTTCCAGTAAGCCAACAACACACTACCTACTAGGCTACAACGATTTCAGTTAACACAGTTACACCATATGATTGTTTTGCCTACTGCTGTGGAGAGTACCAGAATATTATACTTTGCTTGCTAAGTTATTGTCATCGATTTCGTTCTCAAAGAAGAAAATGCATGGTTGCACGTTTGATGAGACCTACTAAGGAAAATAAATCAAATTGTTATTTGAATTCCGATTATGAAAAAGAACGGATTTGTTGAATGTTGATTTGATTAATTTTTTAAATTGGTAAGTTGACTTCAAAATATTTCACAATAATCTGAAAAAGTGAAGTAGCCACAGAAGGTACATTTTTATTTATTGGGTATGTAATATTAGGTAAATAACACTGCGAAAAACAAATCAAAATTGGGAATCTGAAGTTACTTACCCCTAAGAGATAAATATGGATGTCTGTATAGATCTCTTTTCTGCTTAAGCATAAGTTGTATTAAGTACGTACAAACAAAGTACACTTAACACTGTTAGAAAACCTTCTAACACCTTTTAACCTTCTAACTGATTAAAGTAGTCACTTCATTCAGTTTACAAACAAACTAAAAACTTTGAAATTTAATTTTACACCACATACAACAAATCGTGCGCTTCACTAAAGAACAGGAGACACTCATAATTAATTGCTTTTATGAGACTGAAACAGTTCATTCAACCCGATGCTTTTGAATAAAATTTTATATTAATTAAGTGTCGAAATATTTATAATTTTTTTAATTTTTTAATTCAAAAAAATTTTAAATACTCTTGACTTTCGTTTAAGATTTTTATAACAGTATTATGGTATTAATAAAGAAGCCAAATAATCATTTATTAAACCATGTGTCTGTTAGTAAAGCAGCTAAAAATTGTTGTTTTTATTATTTCCTATTTGCCATGCAATATTGCATTCTTATTGGTAAAGCAGAGTCCTGTTCAAGAATGTTCCCACTTTAAACTTCCTTTATTTGGTTCTTTGTTAAATGAATGGATGGCATAAAGTATAGTAAACGCATAGCCAGCCAACCAGCGCCATTAATGTTTTTCGCTCCATTAAAAACTTATTTCAATTAAACGTTAATAATTCAATAAACAATACATACAATATATTATTATACGGGCATTAAGGAAAATAAATTTCATAATTTGTATATCAAGTTCATTGCTTTCAATAACAACAACAATACCAACAACAGATATATATATATATACAACAACAATAATAATAATAGGAAACCCATGTACGTCACAGTTTGAATTGTTCCACTTTAAAAGAGCTCCAGCTCTTAATCATAGGCCATCAACATACATACATACGTACATATACACACAAGTCTGTTTATATTTGAGTATTACTTTTCATGAAGTCGCCGTAGTCTAGTGGGTAGTGTGTTGGCTTATTAGACCAAAGGCCAGGGTTCGAATCCCCGGTCAGACATCAAAAACGAAATATGAAAAAAATATTTCTTCGGCGGCTCCCTCTCAGTAGATTTCTGGCAAAAACTCTGAGAGTAAATAAAATTGCCATGTAAAGTTTCTCAAAAATCTGTCGTTCGGAGTCGACTTAAACTGTAGGTCCCGCCACTCATGAATAAAATTAACACACACACAACATAAGTGGTGTGAGAAGCTAGACCGTAATCCTGACTGAAGGATTGTAATGGCCAATTATGTAGTATTACTTTTCATAATTTTTTATTTTTGGTTTTTTTTGTTTTTGTATTTTTTTTTTTTTCATTTGCTGTAACTTGCCAAACAAATGTTGTATGAAAACAAAAAGAATAATAGTGTGTTTAAAATTTTGTTAATTCTATTAAGAAAATCAAAAGCAAACAAATACTGCCTCTCTATAAACAAATAATATGTTAAATGCCTTTTACAATAACACATCTTTAGTATAATTTCCTTGTAATGTATAGTGCTAACGTATGAGTAGTCTGAGGCCTATTCTCATTAAAAGTTCATTAATCTCATTACATACAACAATAACAACAACAACAACAATTATAAGAAAAATGCAGCAGTAAAGTATTGAGAGAAAAAAATGTTTTTTTTTTTTTTACCAGAATATGCAACAGATATGTACGTGCTGTACATTTGTTAATTAAGACATTAATGTTGCATACGCGGTTCAGTAAGGCACTGCAGAGTATAAGATAGACTCATTTAGTAGTTCTATGGAAGCGAAAAGTAGGATGAAGTAGCGAAAAAGACTATTGTGATATCCCAAAATTACTCCGTTGTCCATGACAAAAATAACTGTTAAGGCTATAGCTGCAGAAAGATTTCCGAAACATGTATGTTCACTGAAGCGAATTCATTATTCTCTTATAGTCTTTATTAGACCGTAAAGCGACTTGTTTCCATTTTTTTCTCCTCAGAGCTCTATTTGATGTCACTTTTTTCTTCGTAGTAGTCGACTATCTTCGCTATTGCCATTGGTTTAGAAACAAAGAATTGTCAGTAGAGGCTAAAACCCGTGAATAGGACAGATGAGAAAAGAAAAACAATTTAATCCATTTGGGAGATTGGCAAAATGCCATACAAAAATGAAGTATTAAGAAAAGTTTTACTCAATTTCTCTAAAAGAGAGCACTGCACTACTTCAATTACTACATTAGACTAGGTGTGTATCCATCAACCTAGTGATATATCTATGTATGTTTGTATAGCTATTTATGTATAAGAAATCTAAAAGTTCTCCACCTGAGGGCAAAGATAAGTAATATAAAATTTTAAAATTGTCATAAATATCTCAAAATTTATTATCCCTCTAAAAGCGAGTTTGTAAGGCCTAGTGTATGTACACAAACTACTTTTCAAATTTTTTCAATGAATTTTTTTTATTTAAATTTTTCTTTTATATCGTGTGTCGGCTACAATTTTTTTTTTTTTTATGTTTGGTTCTGGTTTAATTCATAAAATTTCATTTTATTAGACTCCTATTTGTCAAACGATTATTTATTCATTATTCGTAGCCAATATCAACTACAGTTACTGCTGAGCGTCTCAGGGTTACAAGCGTAATAAACTAAAAAGCATTGTGGCCAGCTTTAAAGGCGATTTCAACAAAAAAAATATAAATAGGCGTTGTAGACAACCATCCCTACTCTGTACGCGTATATGAGTGTCTGTCTACCGCAGAACTTTTAAAGAAACATTTTATTCTGTCAACTTTATTAAATGGAAGTTGTACTTCAGTTCAGAAGAGTTGTAATAAGTATTGAATATTATATCATGTATCCCACATGCTTATATTTAAGGAACTAGAAATTTTAATAATTTAATTAATTTAAATCCTCAGTTTTGTTCACCCTTTAATAGTTTCTTCTTTTTTATATTTCCGTATGCAGCCACTGCGCTGATCTAAGAGTTCTTCTAAGAGTTTGGAGGCATTCGTTCACTATGCGTGTCCAAGTGATCAAAGTTATCATTCTAACCTTTCCATTGTATTTTTCTACATCCATTCCTCAGGAAGCATCTATCTAACTTATTGATACAATTCGATCAAAATTTATTTTCTGTAATGCAGGATCACAGCTTTTCCAGTATTTGTAGAAACTGATTACAGAAATAATTAACGGTAATTAAAATTCACCATATGTTTCGATACTCAAAATGAAAAACATCCAGGAAAGGTAGACTATAGTACTGAAAAAATTCCAGTTTTGTACTCAAAACAGTGTTGGGTCAAGAGAGTTATAGTTAAAGGAGCATGTTTTGATTTTTGATGAATAAATAAATATTTGTGGAAAATAATGTGCAGAATACTCCTTTTACGAACTTAGCACAGTTAAGAAAGTGTTTTGGTGATTTATTTCCTTCTACTTCCTAGGGCCTCTACAAAGCGTATCATCTCTATCTTCCTGTTATCGCTTTGTTTCATTAACAAGTTCTAGTAAGCAAGTGATAGGTTGGCAACTGCCAAAAACCAATAACATACGATAGATTTTGTTTTATTGCATTGACTAGAGTGGTAAGGAACTGTGAAACCTACCCTTTTCCAAGAGCTAACGATGTACTTGACCTTCCAAGAATATTATCCTCTTATTTGGTGTGGAAGGATGAAAACTTCTTAATGTATGTGAAAGCTATTACGAAAATATATAAAAAAAAAACGGCATGACAGATTTTTGAGACACTTTTCATTACAATTTTATTTTCTATCTCTCTCTCTCTCTCTCTCTTTCTTATTTAAAAACTTTCCGTACTTAATAACTTCAATAATATAAAATCCTTGTAATACTTTTAATTCCTTTCATGTACTGTCGCATTTCTACCACCATTTTTTTTCTTGGTTTTTTTTTATTCTGAATGAGCCAAAGTTTCCTATAAGATTAGCAATTTCAGAAAAAATAAAAGATTTGTCTTGTAATTTAATTTATTTATTGGTAAATAAATATACGAATGTATACTCAGAACTTGATTTCCTACATACGAAAAAAAAATTGGCTGGGAAAAGGCAAAACGTACAACGTACAAATACTCAAACATACATACTACATTCAGATGCCTATTCTTTAAATTGTATGCACGAATACGTCTCTTGTTTGCATTCGATGGTGCTTTTTTTATTTTCATCTTTTTGGCCAATAATTTGTATAGCATTTTACTTATTATTACAATTATTTTGACGATTTGTTTTTGTTTTTCTTTATTGGTCTCTTGCGTTAAGATTTTTCTTTAAGGAAAAAACATCCAGTACATACGCGAATAATAAATACTACATTCAATATATAATGAAATGATTTTTGTTTTTGTTTTGTTTTTACTGCAGTTACTGCGTGGTTGCATCTGGTTTTCGTGGTGGTAGAAGTTTTTCCAAAATCCAAAAAAAATTTTTCATTTTCCATTCAGTATGAAATTCTCATGGCATCAAATCGCTTGTTTGGACAATTTTTTATTATCGCCCATTGTTTATTTAATACAAGTACGTGGCAGCGGATTCGTCTAAAATATAAACTGAAGGACCGCAGAATACTTATTATTAAACATTTAAAGAAATTCTTGAAGAAAATTTCATTGAAAAAGAAAAATCATCTTTATGTTGTCGTGATGTTGAAAACTAAAGGTGCAAAAAGTGTAAAAAAAAAGAATTTATTTTGAATTCTAATATTGAGTTGCAAAAGTTTATGATTCAAAATGTGATCTTAAATTAAAAAAGGAAAAATTAAAAATAATTTACAGGATATTACGTTAAATTTTTACAAAAAAATTGTCATTCGTGCTGGTATATCCTTATGTATGTTTTATTAAAGAATTGTCTCTTCGAATTAAAATTTTATGATCATAAAAATATACGAATTTTATTATTCCATTACTGTTCGTATCCCGCTGTTATCCTTAGAAGTTTCCTTATACATACATACATACATAATTCGTCATTGCAACACTTCAGCCAGGATTCCGACCCAGCCTCTCTTACCACATATGTTGTGTATATTAATTTTATACATGAGTGGCAGGACCTACAATCGACTCCAAACGATAAATTCTTGAGAAATTTTTCATTGCCGTTTTATTTACTCTGTAGGGTTTTTGCCAGAAATCTGTTGAGAGGAAATCGCTGAGAAAATTTTTTCAAATTTCATTTTATAGGTTTCACGTCTGATTAATAATAATTTTATTAAAAAAAATATCATGTTTAAACGATATATTGAGTAAATTTTAGATCATGATTTACATGACGTATATATACGTCAAATACCATAAACTGTTAAATAAAAAATATCTTAAATCCTGTGAAAATTTTACTTTATAAACACAATCTGATGTATCCTAAATTATAATAAAATGTGGACATCCTGTCCATTACTTGAACTACTTGTCAACTCTAAGAAGATTGAGATTTCGATATTCAAAAAAAAAATAAAATAAAAAAAGTAAATTTTGATTTATTTTATGTGTGTTTCCAGGGAATAGGAATAAAATATAAAAACCCTTAATTGAGTGCCTTTACATAAAAATTTTAACAAAGATTTTAATTTTTATAATTAAGTCTTGTAATAAAAATTAAAATTTGTCTGTTTTGGTAAGCGTTCGCAAATTATTTAAAAAACAATTTCAACCAAGTATTTGATCATGATTACAAATTTATAAAACATCATTCAGAAAAAAATTTTATTCTGAATTCAAGACGGCTTTATGGATTTGTAAACACCAGTATGAAGACTTCTAAAATAGAGGGAGTCATTAATTTTCTCTGTGAATATTTAGGTCTAGCAGTGAAATGATAAATGTGCTTCAACACTTATGTAACGGCTTAGAGTAAAGCGTTAGCCTGGACTCCTTTGAACTTCACCATTTTCGAAACTACTCAGGGTGGCTGAAAATCTATTTCCTTTCTCTTTTCTCTTTGACAGTTCAATGACTATAGTCTTGAAATGATTTCAGAGGTTAATCACGTTTTCCGTTATCTAAGCAACTAGCCTAACTTAATCAAGGTACTTTAAAAGATAAAAATTAATTCAAAATTGGTAGACGTACAAAAAAAAACCAAGTTTAAAAAAATTCGTATTATAATATTAAAAAGCCCAGAAAATAAAACATTCATTATTTCGTCTTAAGTAACCTGTCTTCCTCTTTGGTAGGAAATATTGATTTGTTCTACCATCATGGTTCACTGTCATATTTCCTGTTATTACTTTACTAAACTCAAGTTTCAACACAATTCGAAAGTTTTGCTACATTGTTGCGATGACAATTTGCTAACAGTTCGCCTATGCAATGTGTTTTAGAAAACCGTTAAAGAAAACCGTTTAACAAACACGTTAAAAAGCGTTTCGCTTAAATTCAAAATGTGTTCTTTTGTTTGTTCAACCTACTCAACCCTGCTTAGGTGTTTTATTGCATCGGGCTTTGTAAAAAATCTAACGAGAGAAGTGGAAAACGGAAAAATAGATTTTTTTGAAAAAATTTGTGTATCTTCGTTGCTATCCACTAATCAATCGAATGGCGTGAAAATATGGAGTTATCGAAAACATGTCCTCGTTTTTCTTTAGAATGTATTTTATGTGTGTGTGTCTTATCTCTGCCAAAAGGTATAACCTGTGGGCGTAACAGAAGGCTGGAGAGCTTGTATTCTGCGTACGACATCTGCCTTCTGACTTACAAGGAAAGCTAGATTCTGCATAAGTAAGGGCACAAAGGATTTGATGACGTTAATGCAATTCATAACGACAATTTCCAATAACTCCTAATGATTCAGAACTTAACTACAATTAAAATGGAAATTCTAAGGCTTAAAATAGCTGTGGTTTTTATAGCCGATGTTGATTTCGCAAGAGCTGCTGTTGAGTGAAAATTATATCCTATGAGATAATTTTGTTATTGCCTTTATTCAGTTTTAAATACTCGAGATTTTCCCTTTGTCGTGACTGTCATAGAGAGTCTTTGTAATCCCACTTGCTCAGCACTGAAAGACATTGGGTTCCCCAAGCTTACGATGCAGACTACTTTAGTTCTATTAGCCAGAATCATTACTGATCACTCCTTAAAGGCTAAGTACCCGTATAATGCATAACATTTCATTCCTAGAGCAATAGTCCTGCCATTCCAGGGGGGATTAAAAAAACTATTGTTTAATTAGGAGAATTCTCACCGTAAATTGTAGAGTGTCATGTGATTCAATAAGGTAAGGATAGCAATCCTTTATCCCATACCCCTGGATGTTTAGTTCGCGGTCTCAAAGTATTAAATCATACTTTAAAACACTGGCAAATATATTGGATTTTTCTTTGATGCTTCCATCGACAATAACCCTTCGAGTGTTTAATTTTGTTTCAAAAAACATTTTCTGACTGATTAATTATTTTCGTTTCGCTCTGACAAGTATACCCGACATAAATAGTTAAACGCATAAAGTAGGTAATATGCTGACTTTAGCGAACATTACATGAGTTCAAATAAGCAAAAGATCTTATTTAAAATACTCATTGGGTTTTGTAGTAGTTCTGAATTTATTCGAGATTCTATTAACATTTTAATCGGTCAGACTACGATAAGTATTGTAAGAATCCCACTATGCAGCATCCTATCAAATGCTTTAATGAATGCTTGAAAATAGCTAGAATCTGACTTTAGTCCCATCAAAGACTGGTTTCACCTATCGAACCAACTATCTTATATAAATCCTATAGAAGGGATCTTTTAAAGCTGATTTCCTGTTTCATATTAGCAATGCTTATGCTTGACAGCATGGCCTGTTTGTTAGCCTGCCTTGCAAGGAAACTATTTTCTTTTTATTTGTTTATGCAACATCTATTTATCAACATTACTAAAATGGGATCTTAGCTTAAACTTGTAGATAATAATGTTTGTTTGTTTGCTTTTTTCTTTTAATTTCAGATCATCAATTTCCCATTGACCTAACGAATGTTGCCAAGGATCATACCAATTTGGAAAACGATCAATTGCAATCCTTGTACAGACGCTTGTGTATATTAAATCGTTGTGCCAATATGCGCGTTGATCAGTCTCATAAAACTCAAACTCCACAGGTAAAAGAACATACTCTTAAATATATGGCCCCATTTCAAAAAATATACAAACACACCTTCATATACCGGTTATAAATAAAAAAAATTTTTGTTTTTCATTTCTAGAAAGAGGATTCCGACGATGAAAATGTTGCTTTAAGCGAAAACTGGACATTCCAACCACATATACGGCGCTGGTCGCGTATTGGTGAAATGGGTCTTGAAATACCACCTGCCGCTAAATTAATAGCCCCCGAAAAAACCGAATCATCATCCAAAGAGTCCAGTCCCGATCGTTTCGAAGACGATTCATACGATGTTACCGGTGCTGCACTCACATTAGCCATACCCGGCGTATATACCGATGATTCGGCTGATGCTGCCCTAAATGATAGTGCAGATTTGAATACGAGTCCATTGAGAAGGACTGGAAGTGAGAGATTAAAAGATGGTGCCAAAGCTATTTTACGTAGAGTTGAATCGATAAAATCGAGAAGACGAAAAAGACAGGGTTTAGTTTTAAGTGGTCAAGCACTTGATTTGTCTCAGCTGGGCCAGAGAAGTAGCATGCGTAAACCGGAAGCTGTCTATTCTACCCCACCCTCACCGTCGGCCGTTAGTCCGATGCATACGTTTAATAAGGGACCCCTATTTGGTAATGAACTTAAGGTGCCCTCTCAGAGTGATAATTTCTTGAGTCCAAATCGTAACAGTCCCAAACGAACACCCACTACGCCCAGATCAATGCGAGCAAGTCCCTTACATTTCTTTACCACTACAATGCCCTATTTGAAGGAGGGTAAGTCCGATGATTCTTCTTCGTATTACAGTGACAGTCAGGAATCATCGACAGCAACTAATAAGTTGGCTTTACGTAAAACGCCTTCAAAAACACGCCGATTTTTACAGCGTACAGGCAAAGTGGATGATATAGGAGCACATTCCGATTCGGAATGTCATCAGGGTAGAAAATTACTTATCAAAGATGCCAATTCCAATACTACCGAAGTTAAAGTGAAGAAATTATCACGGGGCGGTTCCTTGAATTTGGGACGGGATGGTAAAAAACGAGATGGTTTTCGTTCAGCCAGTTTTAGATCACGTTCGACTACGAGAAAAGAACAAAAACCAGAAGAACCCACAGAAAATGTTAAAAGGTGAGAATTGTTTTATTTTTTTTTCGATTTATTTTGTATTTCTTTGTGGTTTTCATTTTAGAACACCCGTTGTAAGATGGCATAGTTTTCAATTGGAGGAACGACCCCACATGATATTCCGTAAATGTTTTTCGCAGAAAAATGATCCACATTCCAATGAACATGGCGTTTTGTTCGCTGCCATGTCAGCGGGTCAATTGCAAATGATACGTAGACTGGCTTTAGTCACATTAACCGGCTATATGGAACGCTATTGTCCCACCCATCGTTCCGGCTGGAACTGGGAATTACCGAAATTTATAAAGAAAATCAAAATGCCAGACTATAAGGATAAGAAAGTTTTTGGCGTGCCCCTGCTGTTAATATTGCAACGTTCTGGCCAAGCTTTGCCCATAGCGGTAAGAGCGGCTTTCCGTTGGCTACAGCTAAATGCTTTAGATCAAATCGGTCTATTCCGTAAGAGCGGTGTAAAATCGCGTATATTGAAATTAAAAGAACTGATTGAATACTCAGAATCTACAGAGGAATGCATGGACGTGTTTAATAATCAACAGGCATACGATGTGGCCGATATGCTAAAACAGTATTTCAGAGATTTACCCGAATCACTGTTGACAACAAAAATGTCCGAAACATTTGCAGCTATTTTTCAACGTAAGCTATGGATTACTTCCAGAAGAAGGAAAATAATTTAACACCTCTTTTCTTGTAGACTTGCCAAATGAAGTACGTTTAGATGCTGTGCAGTCTGCCGTTTTGTTATTGCCTGATGAGAATCGGGAAATTCTATATGCCTTATTGGAATTTTTAACCTTAGTCGCTGCCAATTCACAATACAACCAAATGACTGCCAACAATTTGGCGGTGTGTTTAGCACCCTCCCTCTTCCACAGTAGCATATCAACTGGTAGCAATTCAGTGACAGCCTCGCCACGACGTAAAGGCAAAGGTTCGGGTGTGCCCGATGCCAAAGAGCTGTTTGAAGCCAAGGCTTCGCACGAATGTCTAGCATTTATGATCGAGCATTATAAGCAAATCTATACGGCGCCCAGAGAGAAACTAAGCAAATGTAAATTTGGTTATATGGAGGAATCAAAACCCTTGCCTTTAGAGGCTTTAGGCGAAGGCATGCAATTTCACAATTGGCGCGGCTATCTATATGAGAGTACCAGTGCAACTATAAAAGAGGGTCGGGAAAAGTAAGTATTTTGCGTTATTCTCATACGCATACGATATTTATTTGAATTTGAAATTTTTATTTGATTTTAGATCCCGCGGCTGGATTACCATATCATCGTCGGTGACGGATCCAAATGTTGAAATAGCTTATAAGAAAGTCGGTGATGGTCATCCTTTACGTTTATGGCGTTGTATTACTGAAATTGAAGGTCCACCAAAAGATGTTTTAGATTATATTATACGTCAACGTGCCTCCTGGGATCCCAATCTATTACAATGTCAAACTATCAAAAAAATCGATGATTGTACAGAAATTTTTCAGTATGCCTTAGATCTCCAACAATGTACAGATTTTTGTGTTTTAAGGTGAATTTTTTATAATTCTTAAATTTAACTTCTAATTTCTGTATTTGTTTCAAAATTAGATCCTGGCGCACTGATTTGCCAAGAGGTGCTTGTGTTATAGTGGAAACATCTATAGATCATGCCAAGGCAACGCCAATGTTTAATGCTGTACGCGGTGTGGTATTGGCCTCTCGTTATCTCATTGAACCCTGTGGTAGTGGTAGATCAAGGGTAATGCATTTAGCAAGAGTTGATGTCAAGTAAGTATATACATAAATATGTCATGTACTTAGTTATTTATATTATAATTATATAATAATTAGGGGTAAAACTCCAGAATGGTATAATAAAAGTTATGGTCACATATCATCACATTTCCTAACCAGAATACGTTTGGCTTTCAAAAATGTTGCCGAAGGACCTGAAAGTAAAGTTTAAAAACAAAAAAAGGATGGATTTAATTCTACGAATATGCTGAAATTACAAGAAATACAAATACTTTTAAGTGAAACATCACAAAATGAAAAAAACCTTATAATAATGAGTACATTTTACTTTTTAATGTACTTAAACAACCAACAATGTTAACCAAAAGTACTGATTTTTATTCAATTGTTTTTATTCTAGATTTTTTTCTTTTATTTTTTTGGATTTAACAAAAACAACAAACAAAAAATATTTATTAAAAAAAATAAAAGAAAAACAAAGTCTCAAACAAAAAGAAAAAATATTTTTTAAAAACTAGACGATAAAAACTAGATGTTAAAAATAAAACAAACAAAATGCCTAAAATACATAAGAAATATATCCTTAAATGTTATACAATAACTAAGATATACTATATACATATGCATGTACATACATACATAAATATGTATGTATAAATGGACCAGAAATTTCAAATTTGTTTATTAAATGTATAAGACGACCATTTATTGATTTGAAAAAACGATTGTTAAGAACAACAAATTCAAAACAACCAATTCAAAATGAATTTTACATTGTAAATACTTAGTTTTTCATTCTTCTCTCTCTCTCTCTCTATCTCCCTGTCTCTCTCTCTCTATCACACTCTTTAAGATTTTTGTATAAATTTTTGTATTTTTTGTTGTTAAAATATTTTTTTATGTAATCAAATGTATAATATAGTTAAAAACAAAAAAAAAAACACAAAAAATCAAAAAAAAAATTTAAACAACTCTGTATACATTCTTTAAAAATACTCAGTAACTGAAATATCACAAAAGGAAAATGTAACTTAATTTATAAATCTTAAGCTATAATTTTTTTTACTATATTTTTAATTCTTAAAAAAGAAAATTAAAACTAATTCTAATATTAACTTTTTTTATTATAAAAAGCCTATTATTATTATTATTACTTTCTAACTAAAACAAATAAAAGGCCAGTAAATTAAAGCAATTTGAAAAAATGGAAATTGAAAAGCAAAGAAAATTTAAAATTACAAAAAAAAAAAGAAAAAAAAGCAGAAATTAATTGTGTAAAAAAGGAATTAAATACTAGTCAAATTTTTTGTTAATAAATCCTATAGTTAAAAACAAGAAAGGAAAACCTTTATATACATAAATCTATGCATATGTGCATATTATAATTTCATGAAACTAATAATGAATTATGTAATATATTACTAACCATATTGTTAGGTTTAAAATTTAATTAATTAATATAAAATAAAATAAACAAAAATTAACCTTTACATGGTAATTGAAAAATGATTGAAAAGAATAATTCAAAAATGAGCTTGTATTGGTTTCATATTAATTATAATAATAAATGAATAAATAAACAACAATATTAACATCACAATTAATGTTAAAAAAAATATAAATTTAAAAAAAAAACCCTTAAACAATAAAAAGAAATTATATTTCAAAAAAAAACCTGTCATTATTATTTGCAGCCTGTAAATATGCTTTCGATTGGGATAGCAATAATTGACTTACACTCATAATTGCTTATAACATCCCTGTATTTGTTAATGTTGACAAATTCAGAGTCGCTTTGTCTTGTGTTTAGAAGTGTTTCTTTCGCAGCATTTTAAAGACAAAGATTTATTTAAATTTTAGTGTAATAGTTAAATAAATTATTTTATAAAGTTATATTGCTATTAAAACAGTGTCGCATAATAAATATTTGAATTGTTTTAAAAGCATAACTACTCGAACTATTTCCATGGAATAACAAACAATAAATAAAAATAGTGTGAATTCTAACGGTACTCTTGTTTGTAACTTTGTATAAAAATAACCAAACGCAATGGTTGAAGCAGGCGTGTGGTCAATTTGTTTAGATAAGTTTTTAATTCATATTAAATCAAATTATGATAAATTGGAATAGTGACTTGCAAGACTGAACTCTGGGAAATCTCATATAAAAGCTAATGATGTAAACGATCTGCAGCCATCTTTATATTCGTCACATAGAAAATCTCTACCTCTCATAATTTTCAATAAAATGGCGAACAACAAACTCACTATCATTCGTAATCCGAGCACGTGTTTTCATTTACTTGGGTTAATACTACAATTTGCCTGCGCCAACATTTATTGCCCTTCCAAAGCCAGGTGCAACTAATCCATAGCAGAAAACACAGAAGATGGTGCCCATCAATATGTATCAATATGTATGTTAAAGTAAACTGTCTTTAAAACTCATTTAAAGCTATAAATAGTTCATGGATAAAAGGAATGATGGGAAGACTTTCACGCTCTGACAGGTAAGTGAAAATCTAGGAACGTAATATTTTTTCCTGAAGGATGCCACTTCCTTTGCATTTTTTTCTGTTTCATTCACACTAATTATGTTAATCTGCTTTGTGATAAAATATCCAGCACCGTGGGTTATATAGTCAAAGTTCGCACACTGTAACACAGTAGCCTCCACCCACTCACATTGTTTTACTGAGTTTCGGAAATACTGAGACCATTCAACCTACTTTACAATGTTCTACATCTTTACATATTGTCTCCCATATTCACCTTTCTTTAAAGAATACTCAGTCTTCCTGTCGATAGGAATAACTTGATAATTTGTTCAGTTCTGAAATGTGTAAACGCCGCACAAATATTCTTCCAAAAAATTATGATCATTTTGGTCTTGTATTAATTACGATTTTGTGCAAATGTTTCTGGGGTCTACATTGCTCGATTAGAATCTTGGTTACTATAATTGAAATAGTTTAAGGGCATGTCTCAAATCTTTTTCTATTACATTTGACTAGCAAAAAGTGTAAACTATCAGAAACGAGTCTCTTTTAAGAAGAGCTTTCCCTTCTCTTTACCTTTCTTATACTGTTTTCCATTCAACGGATGTTTTCTCTTGTGGCATGGAAGTTCTCTTCCTGTGTAGTTTATTATTTTCCGTTTTGATTCTCTCTTACGACAGGTATGCTCTTTTAAACTCTGCTTGCCATACCACACAAATATTTTTTCCTCATCACCTCATCACATGGAAGTTCACCTCTTCTCAAGTTCTTCGGTTTGTTGTTCTTTTTCTTGATTTTTGTAGATTGCTTATGAATCCAGAAAATAACAATTCAAACTTTAGAATCCTCAACATCCTTCACTGAGTGAGTACAACAGATTTTAACGTTAAGAAAAAGTATTTTTTAAGGAACTCTAGTATTTTTGCTAAAAATTCCTCGTATCAAAAATGATTTGTGAATAAACTTCTCAAGTTCAAAACAATATTCTTTAATGGCACATTATAACAGGTAGTTAAGTTAGGGGTTTTTAAATCCAACCAATAAACTAAATTGTAAAGAATTTATGTCGCATAATAGAAACATATATTAATGGCAGGCAAAATAGACAATTTAGTGGCATCTCGAATGAAATTGCGTTCTACTGCAATATATTCTTTAGCCAGCTGGCAATTTGCAAATATAAACAGCTAATGGGAGATAAATTGAGCATATTGTGTAATTCGCTTATTGTAATTTACGTAAAAAAATGGAAAAGGTTTATTCGAATGTCGATGTTTTATACGAAATATTTCAATATTTAAATTTGGAAGAGCATTTAAAGTTGACTAGAGTGTGTAAACGATTTCGTACAGTTGTGGTGGATTTTATATGGAAAAATAAATACAAAAATTTAGAAGTATGCAAAACATCACAACATTTCGGTATGCTACTTACGAATAATACCACCAACGAGAACTATAATGTGGAAAATGTAAATGAAATTGGTTTTGAATATGTTAAGGAGGATAAAACTGTGTTAAATAAAAAGGATATTGATACGTTTTTACAATTAATTGTAAATAATATAAAAGTGTTGGTATTATACTCCCCGAATATATATTTTAAATTCACGCACGATGAAAATGAAATAAGAAGTTCATCACCGTTGATATTCAACCCCACCGAATTTGGTGTATCATTCGATAGCCGTCATAGATTTATAAATCTCACCACAATTATATTTCAACATGTGATCTTAACAGAAATGGATTTAAAATTTCTCAACAACAATTGCAACAAATTGGAGAAATTATCGTTTGAAAATTGTTTCAATAACAATGAAAAAACATTGGTGGTGGGGGATGATATAAAAATTTCTACGATACAAAATATGAAGTCTTTGAAATGCTTTGAAATTGTGGTATTCGATGCTGTCGATAAGGATTTATCATATGATATGAACAAAATATTAAAGACTATAAACATTAAGCAATTGATTTTAAGAATACGCAACTTTGCTTTGATAGATGAAGATGAAAACGATGTGGGCTTAAGAGCCTTAAGAACATTGACCTTTGCTTGTGAGGATTTAACCATAGGCTATTTTCGATCTCAGCGCATTTTTAGAAAGTTCAATAATACAATTTTGTATAATTTTAAAAACCTCAAGAAACTAAGTCTAGAATCATGGTCATTGATCTCAGTGAATGAAGAGTTTTTCAAAAAATTAACAAAAACCTGCACACAGTTGGAATATCTAAAGCTGCAGTATTTTGAAATCAATGGTTTCATAGCAATTCCCTCTCTAAGTAAAATTGTATTGGAAAGTTGTACAGGTTTGATATGGCGTGATTTGAAAATAATGTTAAGCGATATGAAATTAAGCAAATTTTCAATATTGGATACCGAATATATTGGCATGTTTGAATACTTTAATGTTGCCCCTACCCTCAACACTTTAGTGGCAATAAATTGCCAAAGAAATCATTTGAAGAAATTGTTTGAAATGAATAATGGTTTAAATTTAAGAAATCTTACAACCCTTATATGGCAGGACAATTTTGCACAAATTCCTATTTACGTAAGTACAAGTTGTTCACAATTGAAAACTCTTGTTACAGAACCTTCAACGCTGCTGATCAATAGTTTATACAGTCTCAACTGTTTGGAGAAATTAACTTTGAGAATAAATAGAAAAATAAAATTCTCCAGAATACTGATCATATTAAAACATCCCCGTTTGCAACATTTTACGCTTACCAAACTCAAGGGTCCCGATGGCTATGATGAGTGTAATGACTACTTAATTGATTACGATATAAGGGATCAGGAATTAGTGGAATTTGAAGACAAAAAAATAAACTTAACATTCATAAATATATCCTTGAATAGTTACTTCAAAATAATATCCGATTTTTGGTTTAATTTATTGCGTAATAATTTAAAATTGAAAATAATGATACGCTACAATAGATTTGTACATCATGACCATACGTTTTTAAAGTATATCATCAATCAACGAAATTTTCCAAAACGCTTGAAATCCATTAAAATTTGTGGTTATAAAATAGGTAACAAAGAAAATTTCTGGAATCCTTATCCTCTTAACATTTAAATGTTTATTACGGCTTTTCTTTGTAGAAGTAAAAGACTTTAAAGATAACTTTGAGGCTGCTATTGAAAAAATTCACTCATTTTCTAATATTTATAAAGACAAACAAGACAGAGGCTATATATTGTTATGATTATTCATTGTGTTTATGTATTCAAAACCGGTCGATCTACAATTTTATTCTTCTACCGGAAATGCAGCTTAAATGGTAAATAAGAACGTATACTACTTGTTTTGATGTCATGCTTTCAAGGTGCTATAAATTCATTCAATACCATAAGATTTCAATATCTGTGGCTTGATTTCATTGCTCAACAACCTTTTACAAATTACTTAGTTCTCCTTTTAGTTTTGATGCTATTATTTTCTAATCTTTTTTCTTTTTACAATAAATTTTTCAGGTTGAACTAACTAACCATTTTGATTTTGAACTGTTTTTCGATCTGAACAATTAGTTGTATCACTGAAATTTTTAGCCAAATTCCAGGGGTAAACTTTAGTTAACACAGGTGAGTATAATTTGATATTTACTTAAATAATTTGAAACAATTTTAAATATTTTTTTTTCTTTTAATAGGTACGAACTATCTGATTGGAAAAGGAATTTGCAACCTGAAATCGTAGTCTTTTCTCACTGCACGTATTGGAAGAGTTGAATTTATATTATTTTAAATGGAAGAAGCGCTTAATTGTTATAAAAAAAACAAACTACATACCTACTACTATACTCTGACTTACATATATATTCACATATTTACATTTATTCAAATGTTTATATATATTTCACATATTTTATTATTTTTATCTGTTATTTATAAAACTGTAGTTATTTATGCTTTCAAGTATCTACCTCTGTTGGTTTTTGAACGATTGTTAAGATATAAATGATATAAGATATTTAAAATTGATTATTAAATTGTTTGGTAATTTTTTTTTTTATTTATTTTAAATTATAATACTAATGATAAATTAGAACTCTAGCAATAAGCCTATCTAAGAGCGTTTAATAATACTTAAAATAAGCATGCTTAATCAGAGAAGTTTATCTATATATTTTTCTAATATAAGAGAAATTTCATTTATAAAATCATTTTATAATTTTATTTATTAAAATATAAATATATATAATATAAATAAAACTACTTTTATTTATAATTAACAATTCCAAAATTAGTCAGTTTCCTGATCAGAAAAGTTGTATTAAATTTGCAAGCCCTCAAAAAAGTGTTTGATTTCTTTGTCGGCTGGTTGGCACATCCAACACAAAAAATATTACTTCTTAGCTTTTATTTGATACCAAGTTTATGGCAATTGGTGCTGTATAAGCAAAGTTTTAAGCATTTAAATTTAATTTCATAAATTATCTATAAGGTGGGCGTGGCAAATAAAAATAATATTTACGCTAAAATGAAAGACCACGTTTCTACCTTTTATTTGTACCAAATTCATAAGAACTTGATAGCTTACTTACAAAGTTATAAGATGTAAGAAAAATAACCTTTACAATCACATCCAACACAAAAAAACTAATACAGCAGTTAATTTCATGAACAAAAATTTATTGTGTTCTACCAGTGCGAATCAGAATACTGTAGTACGCCAAAGGGGGTGTTCTGCAAAGATAATTTCTACTAAATACTTACTAATAATAACATATAATTAAACAGAGCGACCACAAAAACAAAAATTAAATTTAAATCCAAAATGGATACCCAAAAATGAAAGCTAACAAACAATCAATACTTAAATACTACAATGTAAAACACATATTAAAAATTATAACACAACGCCCCATTTAAGATATTTAAGCAAAGAATGAACAATGTAAACTTAACTTATAGCTTTGACCAATAAATTTATCATTCAAAATATGCAATAAATATTGGTAGCAAACAAAGCTTAGAAGCTAAATTTACATTTTCTTCTAACATTCAGTAGTTCCACGGCCACTGAGTCATGTTTAGATATATTAACTGTAATCTATTATAACTTTGCCTATTTAGCACCTATTTTCATAAATTTGATAGCAAACGAAAGAAGAAGAAGA
>QOCX01000381.1:160802-195022 GCA_005959815.1 Sarcophaga bullata | reverse complement strand
TTGTAATGTCGTATTTGATTCGTCATCAGGTATAATATTACCAGAAATTGTATCATTTCCTACAGAATCAACAAGATTTAGTTTAAATTTTTGTTCAGTATTTAAGTTGTCAGTGGCATCACATCTTGTATTTTCAGAATTTATCTTTTCACTTGCTGTTCCTTCTTTTTCTGTGCCTAGATTTTGACTCGATTTGTTTTCATCACTTTGACTTTCTTTCTCATTTTGATCAATGCTATGTTCTGATTTATTTTCATCACTTGAATTTGTAGGCGATGTACTAGTGTGGTCATAAGCAACAACAGTGTGTTTAAATTTTTGTCCAATTTCCAAGTTATCAGTGATATCGCTTCTTGAATTTTCAGAATTTATCTTTTTAGTTGTTATACCTTCTTTTTCCATATCATAATTATGAATCGATTTGTTTTCATCACTTTGACTTCCATTCTCATCTGATTTTCTTTCTTTCAAGTCAATATTTTGATCTATGGTTTGTTCTGGTTTATTTCCTTTGCTTGGATTTGTTTGTAATGTTGCATTTGATTGATCATTAGGAATAATATTACCAGAAATTGTATCACTTCCTACAGAATCAACAACATTCAGTTGAACCATTTGCCCAGTTTCCGAGTTGTCAGTGGCATCGTTTCCTGTATTTTCAGAATTTATCTTTTCACTTGCTGTTCCTTCTTTTTCTATGTCTTGATTTTGACTCGATTTGTTTTCATCACTTTGACTTCCATTCTCATCTGATTTTCTTCCTTTCAAGTCAGTATTTCCTTTGCTTGGATTTGCTTGTAATATCGCATTTGATTGATCATTAGGAATAATATTACCAGAAATTGTATCACTTCCTACAGAATCAACAAAATTCAGTTGAACTTTTTGTCCAGTTTCCGAGTTGTCAGTGGCATCGTTTCCTGTATTTTCAGCATTTATCTTTTCACTTGCTGTTCCTTCTTTTTCTATGTCTTGATTTTGACTCGATTTGTTTTCATCACTTTGACTTTCTTTCTCATTTTGATCAATGCTATGTTCTGATTTATTTCCATCACTTGAATTTGTAGGCGATGTACTAGTTTGGTCATCAGCAGCAATATTATTCGAAATTGTGTCATTTAAAATATTATTTCTCATAGAATCAACAACATTGAGTTGAAATTTTTGTCCAGTTTCCGAGTTATCATTGATATCGCTTCTTATATTTTCAGAATTTATCTTATCAGTTATCGCTCCTTCTTTTTCTATGTCTTGATTTTGACTTGATTTGTTTTCATCACTTTGATTTTTATTTTCATTTGATTTTCTTTCTTCCATGTCAATATTTTGATTTATGATTTGTTCTGGTTTATTTTCTTCGCTTGAATTTGTTTGTGAAATTGTATCATTTCCTACAGAATCAACAACAGTGAGTTTAAATTTTTGTCCTCTTTTTAAGTTCTCATCGGCACCGCTTCTTGTATTTTCAGAATTTATCTTTTCAGTTGTCGCTCCTTCTTTTTCTATGTCTTGATTTTGGCTCGATTTATTTTCATCACTTTGACTTTCTTTCTCATTTTGATGTATGCATTGTTCGGGATTATTTTCATTACTTGGACTTGTTTGTGGTGTACTAGTTTGGACATCAGTGACATCGCTTTTCGTATTTTCAGAATTTATCATTTCAGTTGTCATTCCTCCTTTCTCCATGTCACGATTATCATCCAACTTTATATCGTCGCTAATTTGTTCAGTAGCAACAATGTCGCAAGGACTTGTATTATTCATCACATAATTTTCCATAGACTCAAGATTCGTCAGGTTTCGAACTTCAAAAGTTTCATTAGAATTTATTTCGCTTTTCATGTTGTCTGTGGTGTCATTTTTGATATTTTCATAATTTATCATTTCATTTACTGATTCCTTTAAATCTTGTTTATTTATTTCACTTGCCCCTCCTTCGTTTTCCATTACAATATTTTGTTCTAGATTTTGTTTTGATTTATTTGCATCACTTTGATTTTCTTTAGCTTTCCTTAGTGAAATTGCAGAACAATTCTTATTTAAAATATCAGTCGCATCCGTATCGTCGACAGCATTGTCATCCTGACTTTTATAATTTTCGCGAGTTTTGTTTGAATATATTTCAGTTTTCAAGGAATCAGGTAGCGATTGCTCTTTGGTTTTTTCAGAAAGCACCTTCTCATTATTCTCTTTTATGTCATTGTTGTTTTGATTAAGTGTTTCTTGTTTTTGTTCAGATTTATTGTCAGGTTTTTTCTCTCCTATTTTAAAGAATTTATCATTTTCCGTTTCGCCTTCAATTTTATTAATCATTAAATTGTCTGTGGACCTTGGTTCATCAAAACTTATATAAGGAGATTCATGTTGGTTGGATTCATTCATTATTTCCATATTATTTTTAGTTATAAGTACACTTTTATCATTCAGTTTTGTAGTGATTTTATTTGTTTCCTGTTTAGATTCGAATTCTGTACTTTCAAAAAGATGTCCTTTTTCTAAATCAATAATTTTATTATCTTTAGGACTTTTGAGTGCTGTAGTTATTTTATATTTTTCGTCGTCTATTGAATCGTGATTGCTATTCGTTTCATTACTTTTCTTATTCGTTTCAAATGAATGTTGCCTATGCGTTTCATTTGGAACTGCATCTTTTTTTGTTTTGTTTTCTTCAGGCTCTCCAAAATCTTTTTGTAAAATGTAAACGCCGCTATCAAACTTTTTGTATTTATTTAAATCAAGAGATGGTTTATGCGTTTGTTCATCGAAAGTGTCTTCTAATTTTCGATCTTTCTGATCTTCTACAATAACGTTTTCCATTTCGTTTTTGCCCAAAGTCCTTTCTACAGTCATATCCGCTTCAGGTTTATCAATCACATCGGTTTCATACAATTCGGTTTTAGGCTTTGCAAAAACGTTTTCTGTATTTTCTTTCGTTTCCAAATCTTCAAGAACTTTGAGTTTTTTTGAATATGTGATATTGTCTACTTTATTTGGCATAGTCGAATATTTTTCACAAGTATTATCATTATTTGTTTTATCTACTTCGTCGTTTATTATTGGCGAGGTGGTATCTTGTTCATTGAAACTATTATTGATTTCGTCGAGCGTGGATAAATTAATTTGATTTTCACCTAAAATTCCTGATTCTTTATTTGTGTCTATATTTTCTGATCTTTCATGATTCAGATTGAAGTCTACAATATTTTCACTTTCATCACATGGAATTTTGTCAGTTACATCTGTTGTTTGAATATTTTGTTCATTGATTGGTAATGTAAGAACGTGTTGAACACTTTCTCTGTTGCCATCAAAATCGTTATGCTCATTAACAGAGTCGTCTTTTTTTTTGAGTTCATCTGCATTTACATCTTCCTCAGTACTTAGACCGCTGTATCCTAATTCAACATGTACATCATTGAAATCATTATTAATACATTCAGCATTTTTCACTTTTTGACTTGCGACATTGTCATTTAAATTCGAATTATTTATGTCTGAACTGTTAAGAAATGTTGTTTCGTCTATATTTTCGGCTTTACTGATATCTTCGATTCCACAGTTGCGATCCTTTAAGCTTTTATTGTGTTCTTTAGAAATATGAATATTATCATTTCTATTTGAGTATTTATTGATCTTCAAAAGTTTTTGTTCTTCCGTTGAAACTTCCGAATTAGTAATATGATCTCTCGAAATATTTGACGGTAAGTTTTGTAGATTTTTTTCTAATCTGACATTATCATTTACTTTCTTATTAGCAAATATTTTATTTTCAAGTTCTATATCGCAATTTTTATCTGAATTGTTGGTAACTGCTTTAGACCCTGATAAGACGACATTTGTTTCAATTGAACTATTTTGTTGCTGTATATCAGATGTTTTTCTAATGTTTTCGCTGTTAGCATTTATGTTTTCAGCGATGCTAACTTTCTTCATCGATTCTAAATGTTTTTCTTTAGTTTGTAAAGAATCGTTGATAATTTCATTTTGATTACTTATTTCTTCATTGGAATAGATTTTAGTATCGACGACCGGTATTGCTTCAAATAAATCTGAATTTATTTCATTATGGTCTTCAAAGAAACTCCCACTGCCATCAGTTACACTAGAGTTACCAGCAGATTCATTAATATCTTTGTTCGAAACTGTCGAGAAAACTAAGTAATATTAAAACGTACGTACACTTTTTTCTTTACTTTTATTATACTTACGAAAATGCTCTATTTCTGAAGGTTGTTTTTTGTTATCCTCGATAGATTTTTCTTGTTTTATTTCACGGATTATGTTCAAACTTCTTGGCTTCTTACTTTGAATACAAGTCAGTTTATGGGCGTCACCTTTAATGGTATCAACAATTTATGTTACTATAAATTAAAATCGAAAAGAAATCATCATAGTAAATATTATCACTTTTAACTAAGCGAAAAAATTCCATCTCCTTGAATTATAGGCATGTACACAAATCTTGTTTGAACATCTGTCAAATTAATTGTCATTTATTTGTTTACTTGATGTTCTACACAATAAGACCTATAGTTTAAAAATTATTGTACAAAATTATTAAAATTCTTAAACAAAATAAATAATAAAAATAATAGTATTAAATAATTATGTAACAATAATTATATAACAATAACTGAAACTTAATTAAATAATAATATGTTTCAATTATATTGAGATGAAGAATAATATTAAAAGGGAAGTCCTATCCTAATGTAAATATGCTGGTTTTTAAAAGTATTGCTTAGCGGTTTTGTCCTCGCAGGTAATGAATTCCAAAGACAAATAGCTAAGGTAAAAAATTACAATTCCGATATTAAAATTCGGTGTCTGAAATGGTTGATGTAATTAAGTCTCTGAAATCGAAGAAAATCAGTGTTTTCAAAGGGATACCTTGATTCATGAGTGTTTATGGTTTTCTGTAAATTTAAAAATACTCTAACCTTAAGCAAGTTATTTAATGTTACATCATAAAGTTCAATTACAAAGTTAGATTCACGGTAATACTTCGGTAGCTCATAGACATATCTAATTATGTCATTATAAGCCACAACAATTTTCATAAAACGGTAGAGTAGCAGGAAGACAAGACTTCACATCTGTACAAGAGAACTGGAAATAAATGCTGTTACGTTTATACCGTTTTTAATACGTTTAAATAATGAGCTCGTAGATTGCAAGTAAAATTAAAATCAGTTTGTGTCCAATTTTTAATTAAAGTTCTTTTCACAACTTGTTCTAACAACAACAATTGCTTTGGTTGGTATTCCTCTGTTTATGACCTTTGTAATAAATAATAACTGCTTGCTTACATTCAACCCAATAAAACGTTGCTTTAGTCTTTCCAGCAACTTTGTCACCCCAAGGTGTCCTCCGCTAGCTCCATTATGGAACTCATTTAAGACTTCCTTCATTTTGGAGGAAGGCACTACTATTAGGTTGGAAGAGGTCTTGCCATCAGCGCTTTCCCAATGACTATAAAAGCAGCCGTTTATCAATTTTAAACTGTCCCACAGTGCCCAGTGGACCTTCTGCTAATTTTTAATTTTGGGCAGGCCGTTCATCCTCTTTCTTAGCTTCTATAATCTTCGCCAATATTGGGTTACTTCTTTGTGCTTCACACTAGTCTTCGTTCGTATCAATCTGCGTTAACCGGATATCAGTGATGGATTCCTTCTTCTTAGCCTTCACACAATATTTACACACCAAATTACAAGGTCGGCTTGAGAGAGCATAAGGATTCACATGTCTGATGCCTCTTCGGTGTTCAATGCTGAAGTCATAAGTCTGGCTTAATCTAACGTGCTAACTGTCTCTCAGGGTTTTTGAATAGCAGCAGCCATATCAGTGCAGAATGATCAGTGTGCGACTATAGTGGCCTACGACTTTCTCTGTACCACTGACAACTTTGGAAAGTCTAAAATTAACTTTTCCCCTGGGACTGAATGCCATTTCTTGCGACTCGCCCCACTGATATACCTTTGATTTCTTGGTGAGATCATGCAAGTTCGCAGCCACGCTAGCAAAGTTAGGCACAACGCGTCTGTAATATGGGCATAGTCCTAAGAAACTGCGTAATTCATAAAGATTCTGGGAACGAGGCTAATCGTTTACTGCATGTATTTTATCTTCATTCGTGGAAATCCATCTGCTGTAACAAGATGCCCCAAATATTTCACTTGTTTTTGGAAGAATACACATTTCTTAATGCTTAATTTTAGTCCAGCTATTGATATTCGATGCAGAACTTCTGCCATGTTCTTGAGGTGTTCGTTGAAAGTTCTGGCCATCACTAATATGTCTTCGAGGTACACCAGGCAAGTCTTCCAATGTAGTCCCTTTAGTACACGTATCATAAGCCGCTAAAATGTGGAGAGAGCATTACAGAGCCGAAATGGCATAACTTTAAAATAAGCCGCCATTTGCACTGAATCCAGTTTTCTCTTTGTCCTAATACCCGCTTTGCAGACCCAATGTACAGGACCACTGCGTTCCGGCTAGCGTGTCCAGCGTGTCGTCAATTCTCAGTAGTGGGTAACTGTCCATTCAGTTTCCTGTGGTCTACGCAAAATCCTGTACTGCCATTTTACTTTTTGACTAAGACTACAGGTGAGCTTCACGGATCCGATAATGGTTCAATTACACCGCTCCTCTTCATTACGTCGACTAACTCCTTAACCTTTTAGTTTTTGTATTTATTTTTAAATTTTGCAATCCCACTTTTGACACCAATTGTTACGTTTTTACCTTTTTAAAAATGTTTAAAATACGCACAATTTTGTGTGCCACTATTCACAACCTGTTCTAACAACAACAATTGCTTCGTTTGTTATTCCTCTATTTATGCCCTTTGCAATAAACAATAACAATTACTAGGCAATCGTTGTGTAGATCATTGTAAGGGAGATCTTCAAACCAGGATTGCTTTCTTCAAACGCACAGCGTCGTCTTCACATCAGACTGACTGAACTTTTACTGACTCGTTGCCTGCTTTAGTGGCAGTTAAAGCCTCAGTTACTCTGTCGTAACGGAATATAACCGCAACAGTAAGAAACAGCGGATCATTTTTGTTATGTATAAAGCAATACGAATGTTTATAGACATGTAATGTAACTTAACCGAAACGTAAGAATCTGTAGAAATATAATTTTCTTACATTTTTACGTGACATCTATTTAGCAGTGTTAACAACATGTCAATATTAAAAAACCACCAAACCTGGAAATTGAAATTTTAAACAGAATTTAAATATTGTACGTATGTTATATTTGTCTATATGTGGAATTCTCTTTAAATAAAACATGATATATTAAATAAAACCTAAATTATAATTTATTTCATTATTAGCTTTTATAATTTAAAATGGAAATAAACATTATTTCACTATTGCATTATGTAGATAGAGATTATTTTTATTTTAAATTAGAAAAATATAGTTATCCATTTTTAACTAATTAAAGCGTTCGAAAAGCATTTCAGTTTGCATTTTACTTTTACTAGAGAAGATAAAAACGTTTTAATATAAAATCATTGAAATTAATCTAAAAACGCTGTAGTGATAACACTGGTTAAATTAAAGAAAAACAAAAGGCACCAATTATTTGTTTCGGTTCCTTTAATTCACGACCAATTAAAGCTAATAATAAACTAAATGCATTACAACACATTCTTGTACATTTAAAGAATTCTTCTTCATTCAGTTCTTTCATAAAAACTTTTTTTGTTTTTTGTTATATCCCAATTAATCGGGCGAACACTCCATCTTCTAATACGGCGCCTTTTTTATTTTTAGCTTCTTATACATTTTGAAAACATTTAAAAAACTCAAACTCAGCAACATGTCTCATAAATCCATATCTAAAATTTTATCTTCCACTTTTTGCAATTTATATTTCTTTATTTATGTTTGTTTATTTCTTTTGTTGTTTTGTTTACATAAAAACATATGACATGTTTTCACGTTCCATTTTTACATTCAGTAAACGTTACTGCTACATTACATTACATTATGTTACGGCAGAGTAACTGAAACTTTAGCCACACATTCTCTTTTCATCATATGGAAAGCAATGTAAACGCTTACCGAAACGTTTTCTCTCGTTAGCAAAACGGGAATAAAACAGAATTCTCTCACGTTTTTACGTGACATTTGAACGTGAGTGATACTACTGTATGCAGAGTTGTATTGCGGCACAAATGCCCTCTTGGGTACATTCATGTTTATTTATATAAAACTTTTAAATTGTTAATTGTATTTAATAAAATTCTTAAGTCTTAATTAAAATAATAATAAAAAAATTATTATATAAGAAATAAATACTTATTGTTTTATTGTACTCACAAAACTATTTCAACAAAATAAATAAATAATATCTACGTATTTTGAGTGACGAAGTGGTACGAATTACATTTTCTGGCTAATTTATACTAGGCTATATATATTATATATATATATATACTATATATACTAGAGTATAATGTATAGCACTTCTTCCAATTAAGGCTCAATTGGTACTTTTTGAACTTTTTGAACCGTTTTTAACGTTTCTGTAACTACCCAACAGCATGTTTTTAAGGCTACGTACGATTTTACGTTTCTTACGCTTGACTAACTAATCCTTTTGCCTTGCCATTTATATAACAACGTAAAGAGTCTGATGAATTTTCTTCTCGTGGATTCGTCTTCTCAAAATCACTATAAATGTAAACATCTTTTTTGACATCTATTCTTGCTCACTTGTTTTTTGTTGCCTTCTTGTTTTGTTTGGGTATTTTGTTTACATTTATTCTTGCAGTTGTAAGTTAAGATTCAAGGGTTCTTACCTTTTTAAAAAAAATTAAAACTGCTGCTAACAACTGCGAGAAAACTTAAACACTTATTCTTTATTAGATTTAAAATATAATTTTATTAAATTTATAATATTAATTAATTTCACAATTCACAAATTTATAATATTTATTAATTAAATTAATTTCACAATTCACAAGTATCACTTTAAGCAACGCGTAGCCAGGGCTGCCTACCCCAATCAATCTTCGATCAATTGTTAACACCGCCGATCACTTTGCAGAAACATGTGTCTGCATGCACGATAAAGAATTGCTACGCGTGTGTTCGATTATTAAAAGTGATTATGCTGCAAATTTAAGTTCACTTGCATGTTCACTTCTGCTGTTAACTCCTCCCTCCTTAAAAATCTACGTTCCGCAGATCACCGTTTGTTGTTGGAGTGGGGAAGAAATTGTTCGCGTTGGTTTTATTTCTGGAAGATTAAGTCGTCTGGTTACTTTGTACCACAATAGCCCGAAACAAATGCCAATAACTATTATCATGCAAATGTAGCTACTAAGAGATAGGTTAGATATCATTTTTAAATGTTGAATCCTGTAGATATTATGAAGACTGATGTTATGAATATGGTCGGTGTCCACCAGCAATCTTTCATTCGTATCACTAGTCAGAACTGGAGGCAATGGCTGGATTGTAGACATGGATGTACTAGGTAGATACACTTGAGCATCTCTCTTTGATCCCGAGTTATGAGGGGACCATTGAAGTTTGTTAGTAAAATCATATCGGAGGTAATCATCTCGATGACATGCGCTCTTACTTTCTTATACCGACAATTAGCATTTCCACCTTTCAGTAGGCGCAGTACAAAACTTTCTTCTGCTAACTGCTGGCATACCGTTATATTATTAATGTACAGACAGGGCCTGCTTACTCCAAAGCTTTCATCGAATGGTAATTCAATCTGTTTGTCCTATCTGATGGTTGATCTTGCTATAAGTCTGTGGTAGAAGTCCTTTTTTAGTTTTGGAGTGGAAATTACATACAATAATAACGTTTCATTGGTACAAATTGAAGGCTTCCCATACTCAATCGCTTCTACTGTATTGGAATACGGCAAGGTCTCCATCTCCGTAATGACTTCTTCAACTTCCGTGTGATCTAAGAGGTATTGACAGTCCCACTTTTGGCCATCTGACACGCTCTTACTACTTCATCGATGGCGTCTTTTAGAACACCATTTCCTGTCCAATTCGTTCGGTCTCGTTTCCTCTGCTTATCTCATTCACTCTAGAAGCAATTTCGTTAGTCTTCTGAATAACTTCGCTCCTCTGCTATATATTTCTTGCTTTATGTTGCATTACATTTCAATATACATTCTTTTTTTGTTCAGATATTTTTATTTTATTATTTATTTTTGTATATTTAACATATTCTTTTTGCATTTTATTTCAGTTACAGATTATTTTCTGTATAAATATCTTTTTGTATATTGAAAACATTTTTCTTTGGGCGTGTACCCCTTTTTAATTTTGGTTTTACTTGAACTTAACTCTTATCTCGAACTTGCTATGGGGGGACCGCGAGATTCTGTTTTAGTCTCGAGCAGGCTTGCCTCCCACAACCTACTAAGTACGGTCTTTCCCACTTACAGGCCGACTCTAATTATCTGAGCAAGTCATAAAAAAAATTTTATAAATTTTATATCTTATTTTTATTTTATCTTTATCTTGAAAAGAAGATGAATTTGTTTTTTTATTATGTTTTTCAATTCTATTTATATTGGCCTTGTGAATTCTTTTACCACTAATCGCCCGTATTGTGACCCTATTGTCCTTTTCTACAACTTCCTTTCTATATACTGCCTTATTTTTTGCTTTTATATTTTTTTTTTGTTGACAGATATCACATCACCTCTTTTATATTCCTTGGCGACGTACGTTTTTTATTCATACGGTTATTTCGTTGCTACACATTTCTCCTAATAAGTTTACTAAGGTCCTTATTAATTCTAGAGCGAGACTCAACCAATTTACTAAAATCTGCTGTTCGAATCCTGTTGAAAAAAATGTCACCAGGTCTCCTGCCAATCACAGAATGTGTAATTATATCTGTCGACTGCAACGTATATTAATTCCTGTACACTGAGTTCTACTTTTTCTGCTCTTAAGCGTCTGTAAATTTCAAGTAAGGTTGACTGTAGACCATTGACCATTTACTTCACTGCGGTGAGATGGCCTTAAATATATTTTTATTTCTAGTCTTTCTAAGATATCTTTAATTAAAGGACTAATGAAACTGCTTTCATTTTTAGATATCAAAATTTTGGCTACTGTAAAATAATGCAGAATTATTACTAGTCTTTCTCTAATATTTAAAACAGACCTATCGCTAATATGAAAAAGCTTGGCAAACTTGGAAAATTTATCGATTACAGATATGAATTTCTGGTTCTGTATTTCCATTATGTCCATGTGTAAAATTTCACATGGTGCCGTAGGTGCTGGTGTTTCTTGAAATTCTGGTCTGGGGGGATTTCTATCATATTTGTTGGAATTGCACACATCGCAGTTTGTTACAAAGACAAAGCGTATATACAGTATACATACGTGAAAAATAGCATTCTCCTAAAATCTGATTCCTATTTTCTCTTGAATTTCTATGCGCTCTACGATGTTTCTTGAATTATTTCAAAATGCAAGTATTCTGGAACAATGTCGGTGACAATATTTTGTGCGATTCTAACTTTGTACCGAGAGAAATGTTGCACATAAAGTTCCTGTATAATTTGTAAGTAAAGTTCTGGAGCCTTAATTCCATTAACTACATTAGGATTCAATGTTTTTTTAAGGACATCCATGAGTTTTTGGGATATTCAGGAGATGACCAATAATGCCGATGAAAACCCTTGTGCGGTTCTTCGCTTGAATGAATCATTATGTTAATTATGATTTAGTTTCTGAAGACATTAACAGGAACCTCGATATGGGGAATTAGGCCTGAGGTATCTTGCTCCACACTATCTATAGTTGAACCCGTTGACAACATATCATATTCTCTTGCCTCTGACGCCCCCCTCCTTATTTGTGAGTCTCCTTCACTGGCAGTTATGATGGATACATCACTAAAATGGTTTATACTAGTTTTTAATCTTGAGAGAGTGATTGTACTCCTCAATTCGAGCTTTCCATCGTTTCAATTTAGCATTGTAATTCCTGTTACTCAACGCGTGAGTAAGAGGTTGATGGTCTGCATAAGCGTTTTTTGTCGCACCATAAAGGTAATTTCTTAAATTATCTAGAGCCCACACAATAGCCAGCATTTCGTTCTCATTGGTAGCATATCCTTCTTCTGTTTTGCTTAGTGACCGTGATATATAAGCAATAGGCTTATCTTTACCAATATCTCCTTGAGAAAGAACAGCACCAATAGCATAATTTGAAGCATCGGTTGTTAGGTTAAAAGATTTGTCAAAATCAGGGAACGCGAGGATTTCTGCCGTAGTTAAAAGAATCTTTAGTCTCTGAAAAGCCTTTAGTTCTTCAGCATTTAAATTTACTTGAACTTTCTTTTATTGGTTAGCTTTAACTTAAGCACTTTCACCCCTGGTCAAGTTGGTTAGTGGTTTTGCCGCATTTGCATAATCTTTAATGAAGCGCCTATAATACGACGTCATTCCTAAAAATCCTTTTAACTCCTTCAAATTCCTCCCATTCATCGTTGAAAACGCCGTCTTCGGAATGTCTGAAGTTTTCATTGGGACTTGATGAAAGCCAGAGGTAAAATCTATGGTTGTAAAAAATTTTGCATCACCCAGGCTTGCCAAAGTAACGTTAATGTCTGGTATTGGGTATGTATCGGGCACAGTCACAGCAATAAGTCGTTTGTAATCAACTACCAACAGATATTGTTTTTGTCGACCTGGTTTAGGTAGCACCCATATGGGAGAATTATATGGACTCTTTGAGGGCCGAATTATTCCTTCAGATAGCAACTCACCAATCTATCTTTCTACCTCATCTCTCATCGCAGCTGGATATGGATAATTCTTTTTTCTTTTTGATCTCTGCCCGTACACTTGTCGCAGCAGCCTGGCTGTCATCGAGTGGTCCAAACAGGTTTTTATATTTCTTTACTACTTCATCTACACTAACATTTGTTTCCATGGACAGTTTATTGCTTAGTATATAATTTACGTTACTAGAGGGTTTCGTTTTAAGGGGAATACGAATAATTCCTTTAATCAAAAGGATGTTTTGTTTTCTATTTTCCATTGCTTCTAGTTCTTTGAGAGTGTCATCGCCTATGATACCATCGAAACTATCCACACCGGGTAATAATAACATAAAATGTTATTGGGTCTGATATTCCATATTTTGAAAAAAAAATTATCTATTAATTTCTTTCTTACTTTAATTTTTCCACCAGCAGTACTTACTACAAGCGGCTTTCCTAAATATATGCTTCCGGCGGACAACTTAGGGCTACAAAAATTTTTGTTCGAGCCGGTATCGATCAAAAATTCAAATATTTTATTTTGAGTAGTTACGCATTCCATGTAAGGTAGGCTTGATGGCCTCCCTCCATAAAATTTTGTTCATTTGAAGCACTATCGAAGCTATTTATTACTTCTTCCTCTGGAGATTGATCATCCACGTTATCGAGACTGGTGTTTAGATGGAAAAGGCGCGGCTGTTTTTCCCTATTAAATATTCAATTTCCGCGTTCGTATCGATTGGCTCAGGTTTAATGTAGTGGGGTTTCGGATAGGGTACCGGCCTATAATGGGAACTAAAATTACCATGCTGATGGTTATTATTCCTTTGATGAAAATTATTAACCTTAGGAGGATTTAAAGAATTGTCGTGGTAAGGCTCCTGTGGTCTAGGCGGTATTACAGTACGCGCTTGCGGGAATTGTTACGTATTATTGCGAACAGGTACCCTTGCGTAAAGAATGTTGTTCCTCATCGTCAGGTTTTGTAGTTCCAGACAAGCAGAATATGCCTTTGGCAATGTTTCTGGTCGTTGAATTATGACCATTTTGGGCAATTCGGGTGTAAAGACTCGTATGAATATATCCAATGCCCTGTGTCTGCGTGTTGCTATTAGTTTCCTCGCTGTACGCTTTCGTTTTTATCTTATTGATAACAAGGGATAGTTAATAGTTTACGGTGGAGTAAAATTTATCCACCTTTGAAGTGCCCTGAGAAAGTTGATTCAGCTGATGTTCCAATCTCTGAACGTCCCTCTTGTCCGCATAATGAAGCGACAGTACTGTTTTTAATTCCTTACAATCAGCTTTAAACACATTAAATGAAGCCAACGCTGCATCAGCTTCCCCAAAAACCTTCTGTCTGATGCTTTACATGATAGACCAACCGATCGGTTTGTCCTTTACGATCTCGAAGTTCCTCAATACCATTTCCACAGAATGTACCCACGAAACATAATACAAGGGATTGCCATCAAAAGACCGCAACTCCTTAACACTATCAGGAAGCCGACTAATGGATTTTAAATCTTCTTCGGTCTGTGGTGCCTTCAATTTTGGGACCACCACTCCAATATTCTCTAAGCTATCATTCCCTTATCTTTCTACTACATCCAATCTCCTACATAATTCCGATAAATCACTGCCCTGATCTACCCTATTCAACCTTTCTCCATAGATCTCATTTGTTCTAGAAGACGGTTGACAGCTCCCGTAAGGGCAATCAAACTTGTTCTCATATCCTCCATTGTAAAAAAATAAACACTTCACACAAAATCAACTAGAATGTCACAAATATAAAAAAATTGTCACACAAAAAAAAAAACAATTGTAAGTAGTAGTGGTAAAAGGACTTTAAACTTTTATTTTTCACTTCTTTACTTCTTTTCAATTTTAATAATTAAAAATATGTTTGTCGCGAGTCCTGGCTAGCGTATTTACACGCTAGGAAGGAACCTCTTGATACCTTTATTATACCTCTCGGGAAGTCCGTTTTATTCCTTTTTAGAAACCGGCTTTTATGCACTTGGATTCTTACTGGGGAACGGATTATTCCACTTTCGATCTAATACGCTTCTGCGAGAATACCCACCAGCAATATCAGGTTGTCGAAGGAGGTTCTTTATTGTTTTATATTTTTTTAAATTTGGTTATAGCACTGGAGGGTTTCGTAGGAATCGCAGAGCTTATTTATTAATTTATTAAGGACACCACTGTTTTTTATAAGTGAGCCCCTGCTCGGGCGCCAGTTAAGATTCAAGGGTTCTTACCTTTTAAAAAAAAATTAAAACTTCTGCTAACAACTGCGGGAAAACTTAAACACTTATTCTTTGTTAGATTTAAAATATAACTTTATTAAATTTATAATATTACTTAATTTCACAATTCACAAGTATCACTTTAAGCAACGCATAGCTAGGACTGCCTACCCCAATCAATCTTCGATCAATTGTTAACACCGCCGATCACGTTGCAGAAGCATGTGTCTGCATGCAGACACTGACACAGTCAAATCGTCGATAAACAATTGCTACGCGTGTGTTCGATGAACTCATTAAAAGTGATTATGCTGCAAATTTAAGTTCACTTACATTTTCGGTAATGCTGTTAACTTGTACTTTCGTTTACTTGTTTATCATTGATAATTTGTAGACAAGTTCATTGTTCTATTTTTTTTTTGTAGCTTTTGTTTATAATTGTATATTTAAACGATATGAAACTATTCAGATTTTTGTCCATTTTCGTAAAAATATGGTTTAACGAGTTATAGCCGCAACTTTAATGGAATAATGTGTATTCCACAAACTTCTGAACGTAGAAAATAGTTTTCCCTTAAGCACAGTTTATGTGGTCTGTCTAAGTTAAGTTATTATTGTATATTTACTTTACTTAACTTATTTGTTTATTGATTATAATTACACTATGCGACAAAATAAAAAATATTCATACACCCATCTAATGACATAGTGTACGTTGTGTGTTTTGGTAAGAATAAAAAAATATAAAAATTTATAAAAATGAAGAATTTAATTTAAATAACTCCTATTTAAACGAATTTACATTGCCTAACTTCCAAAGAGTTGTGGTCTATGAACCAGAGATCAGCAATGAGTCACTTTTTCGCTACTCATAAGTACTCATGAAATTTTGAGTATGAGTGAGTCAATAGTATTGAAATTTAACTACTCTGATTCATTCGTACTCATTACAACGTTGATTTGTAAATATAATTTGCAATGAGTATGAATACAACATTGATATCGAACTCATAATATTCAAAATATGTTTGATTCAGATTCATAAATTTAGAATCAGGGTACCCATAGCCCTGGGGGCTCAACATCGTCGGCATTTTACACACGTAGGACACGAACATGAAGAATCTTCGTTAAAAAGAGCTTGAAATTGCATTCAGTTACTTGGCAGCATATTATACTGTGGTCAGCATTCAGTGAAGCAGGTTGTTGTCGCTTCTTTTTAAAAATTTGTTGTGTTTCAATTATACACCCAAAGAAAAATTGAATTCAAATGTGAAATAAAAAAACTGGCAAACAGAATTTTTTGCTTTAAATATATTGAATGAAGCTGAGTGTTCAGTATATGCACAAATGATAAAAAGAAAGTGTGAATACTCATTAAAACGATAATATACACGTTGTCACACTGACCTTCATTCAATAGTGGGATGCGAACGGGAACATTTGTTTAAAAACTTAATGCAGTATTTTACAGCTAAAAGTAATTTTATGCTATTTTCGAGATATGAAAATCGAAGTCCCATTTCTAGGAGCCAACAAAAGGCAGCATATGCAATAGCTTAAGCATTGGCGAAAAAAAGTCGCCCATTTGAAGGTGGCGAATTCTTTAAAGACCTGTGTCAGTATTTGTGAGTGTATTTGTGAGAGTCATGTGTATAACAATTGTTAGTAATTATTGTTTCAAGTGTTCGAACAAATGTTGTTTGCAGACTATTGTGCTTTTTGATGCCATTTATTATACTTCGGAATAATAAACCTATTTCACTTAAAAATTCAAAGAATAAGCTGTGAATGTTTCCCATAGTAAAGGATGACAATACTTTATTGGGTAGAAAATATCACTAAGGAAAGATTTACATACATACATAATAACGGTGTATGGAAATTTTTTAGTGACCGATTTGCGAAACAGAGGACCATAAAATATAACCCTTTGAAATACCAGAATTTTATCAGTACACTTTTTTGAAACGAACGACATTGATACTTTTCGCACAAGTTTTTATGGATTTGTAACAAAAGTTATCATTACATTTTGCAGGTACCTGGAAATTTCAAAGGGTTATATTTTATGGTTGTTATAGAACGTTTTTATTCCACATTTGAATTTAATTTTTCTTTGGGTGTATAATTGAAATACAAAAAAATTTTAAAAAGAAGCGACGACAACCTGCTTCACTGAATGCTTACAAGCAAGTGAATGCAATTTTACGCTCTTTTTAAGGAAGGTTTTTGTAGTTCGTGTAAAAACCAGAAGATGATCAGCAACCTGGGCATTTGAGTGCCGACCGCTGATGATGAGTCATACAGAGTAAAAATCAAAAACGTCATTCCTAGTGTTAAGTGTAAGTATGAGGAGTACTTCCATCTTTGAATGTGAGTAGTATGAGTATGATATTAAAATAAGTATGAGTGCGTATAAATATCAGAAATTATGAGTATGATTCGAATCTACTCATCTTTTTTAATCCTCATTGCAGGTGTGTACAAAACTGTCGCTGTGACAGAAGAGTTTTAAATCTTCACGGTAAGATCTAACAAACTTAATAGAATAAGGGCCATTATTACAACTTGCCGTTAAACTTGGGTTTAATTAAAGGTACATTTAGTTAAAGGGAACTGTGAAGTTACCTTTACTTTATTTCGGTATTACAACTTACAGATAAAATAAAGTTAACATTTTCAAAAATGTGCAATCCACCCTTTAGCTTAACGCTTACTTCTATTTTTTTAGCCACTTATAATAACGAAAAACAATTTATCTGCCAGTTAAAATCTTCCCTTTAGTTAACGGAGAGTTGTAATAATGGCCCTAAGAGATTTAATTTTCAAGAGATTATAAAATTTTACACAAAAGTATCTGGTAAGCTTAATGAGTAGTATGGTCCTGCCGCCCTTTAAGAAAGACATGCCAACTTGAGTTTTCGTACTGGAATTAAGTATGTTTTAGCAAGTTGCATACAAATGGTAAAAGGAGTTGAATCTAGGACAGTATTCTGCAAATTCTACCAACAATGATTGGTTCTCGAAAGTCCGTTAACTGAAGTCCAGCTGTCAATTTTCACTAAATCACGGTTAATAGAATATAATTTATATTCTACTGCGGATACTAGTATAAAGCTGCACATCATTAGCATACTTATGAACATTACAACCAAATAAAACATCTGGTAGATCATCTATATACCTACAAAACAACGAAGACCTCAGTATTACCCCCTGGGGAACACTTCGCCTAATATTAAGTGGATCTGAAATATTGGAATTTAAATAAACTTTTTAAAATCTGTTTATTAGATAAGAATAAATTAGGAAAATTAAAGGTATTAAAACAGTTTTTTCAATAGAACTTTGTAATCGACTATCAAAAACCTTGGTGTTATCAAGAAGAAAATAAAAACACTACACTATTTTCATCTAGTTTCGCCCTAAGATCCTCTACTACATTTGTTAGAGCGGTAGTACAACTTCTACCTTTTATGAATCCTGATTGACTAACAGTTAAATAATAATGATTTTCCAGAGAATTATTGATTTGACCAGCTGTATTGTTTTCCATTACCTTGGACAAAAAAGGAAAAATAGCTTGAACTCACAGGTGTTGACGTATTTACAGGATTGAGATGAAGTGAAAGCATTGGTCCAATTAGTGAATTATAGAGTTGAAGGTTATTATTAAATTCATCTACGAAAACTACGTCGTCATATTGAATGGTAATATCCTCAAGAATAGAAATAAAAGGATCAAATTTAATACTTCTATTCGGTACATACACACAACTGTTTATCGTCAGTTGCAACATATAGAAATAAATCTTCAATTTCACTTCCAATGTTTGTTAATAATTTTTCTTCTAAAGTATACCGTTACGAACGGCCTCAATACCATTAACTAAGATTCTTCTATCCGACCGGAAAAGTTTAAACCCATATAAAGTAAAAACTGGATCTTGAACAAGCCCTGAGCATTTATGTGGACAATATTGAGGCTTGCACTTATCATATTATATTCACAGCCTCTGGAATCACAACCACTAGAATGGGAATGGTTTGAAAAATTAGGTCTAAATCAGATGTTATAACAATTAAGCGTTCGAATATAAAGGAGTTATACATACATGTTGGAAAGGTATAATAGTAGTATGTATCAATTAAATTGATGTTGAAGATAGTGAGAAATTTAGAAATTTATACATTTGTTTGTGAAGTAATTTTTCAAATGCTTTTACGGCAGTAAGGCAGTAAAGCTATTTTTCAATATTAGAATTTGGAATAGGTATAATGTTTGCCTATTTCCAACTCTTCCGATAAACGCTAGTGTAGTGTTAAAAATGAAGGTGTTATAAGGCAACAACATGGGTACAATATTTTCAAACATTTTGAATGTATTTCGTCAGTACCAACTGCATTAGTGTTAGTGGCCAAACAACTATAGAAAATATCTGTCTGACAATAACATTCAAAATCAAATAAATTAGAACTTATAGAACGTGATTAGTTAGAATTTGTTAGATTAAAAATTTTGATCCATGGGTAAATAAGGCAATGTTGAGAATATCTATATCAATTTCATCAATCTGAGCATTACTATTTCTTTTAACGCATATATTTCTTATTGCTGTCCATGTTTCGTTTAATCCTATACCAGATAAATAGACAGAGGAATAATAAAATGTCTTTGCACTTTTGATCTTCATATTCACAGTTCTCCTGACAAGACAGTATTCCTCATGCAGGTTAATAATTTTAAATCTCTTTCAACAATTGAAAACAAGTTCAGTTGTGTTTATTTGTGATAGATTTCACTGGAACACAGATTTCAAAAATGTTATTCCGACTATCTTCAATTAACTTCAACTGATGTTTAACTAACGGCAAGATGAAGAGTATCGCACTTCATATTTTTAAAAGAATTAAATTTTACATTATAGAAGGTTGATGCATAAACTAAAATGATACAAATAACAGATCGTGTTTTGAAAAGCAGCAAGCTGGTCATAAAGTAAAACTTTTCCTATATTACTAACGAAAATAATACCTATCAAAGTGTCACTGATTGAAATGAAGAATGAGTGGGAACGGAATTATTAATTGAAACAAGACCAATAGCTTTCATACTATCTACAAAATGAGATAAAGAGGAAATCTGAAATAAAATATATTCCATTTGTTTTCTAGGATCTGAGGTGTAATACTTTTTATATAAAATACCATTCCTTACATATATCGTAACACCAATAGCATGGCTTTTGCTGCCACACGAAAATAGGTTAAAGTTGCTTAAATTAAAAACTCAACTAAGAACGATGGTTTTAAACCATGTCTCAGAAACACATATAATATCCACATCAGATAATTACTAACTGGGCCATAGGATAAACATAGACTCTAAGCAATGCTTAAGATTAAAATCGGGTAAATAAAATAAAGACAAAGTTATCAAAATCTCAAAGAAATTGGCCACAAATTTTAATATCATCATATAAAAATATTCAGAAATTAATTGCAATGGTAAAGATATCTCAATATATTTATAAAAAGAAGAATCTGCATAGACCAAATAGATATAGCACTGAACAATATGTGCAAATAACATGATTATACGATAAATAAACATTTTGCAAAATTTAAAAACGCATATAAACAATATAATTTTAGAATAATATAATTGCGGTAAAAAAAATTCTGAATGTTAATTGAGATTATGAAGCGAGTGAGTATAATAAAAATAATTGTGATTACTTTTGCTTATTGCTCTTATAGAACCTCTGCCATTTATTTTTACTTAGGTAATGTGGAAACTGGTTGCTTTTGCTTTGGAATTGTGCCAATAAAGCATAACTTACTGGATTTTCTCCGAAGTTCACATCAAAGAAGCTTATTACGAATACGTATCACTGAATTTAACGTATGAATAATGGCTAGTGCGATTTAAGGCCGTGACTGACTATCAGGTTGAGCAAGGCGAATTCATTCTAAGAGGTGTCCGTAATAATACAATAAATACAACAAAGTAATCATCTTGCCAAAAAAATTAACTCTCAAATCGCCTAGAAATAATAAAGCAATTAAAAAATAAATAAATTTATATACTGAAAATTCTTATGATTTATTATCATGATAAATTACACAATAGTGCAGCACCTATAAATTAAAAAAATTATAAATTATATAAATTATAACATTCCCACTTTACGTAAAGAACATTGTTTTTATATGGTCATCAAAAAAAAAAAAAAATGGCAGCTGCAAATGTTATTTCATATTTGCCACAGTTTAGGCACCTAGTTGGAGAGACCGAATTCTTTTTTTTTTTTTTTGGTAATTCATCACTCGTCTAAATAAATATAAATATAGTAAATCTAGGTTGTAGATTAAAAGCTAATCATCTTGCAAAAATTGTAATATAATTGGATTTGAAATACTAATCCTGAAGAATTTCTAGGATACATGCGGTACATTTGAGGGTTAAAGAATACGAAATTGATTATCGAAACAAAATACACAAAAAACAAAAATTTTTTGATAACGACGATATACCGCAGCTGGCTTATTAAGGCTACCTTCTATGAATTCGCCGTGATAGTGAGTACCAAAAAGTGTAATTGTGTGATAGATTTTTTTGGCAAGTCTGTCCGATTCCAAATTTTTTTTGAAAAATTCATAAAATATTTGCTGTATTTGGAAGAGTTGTACAAAAAAGTTTCTAGTCATTTGTTTATCGTATTATATTGTACAATATTTGTTTATCGTATAATAATATAATCAAGGCGAATTCATTCTAAGAGGTGACCGTAATAATAAAATAAATACAACAATACAAAAACAACAGGCATTTTGTTTTTGTTAAAATGTATCCTACTTGTCAAAAAAATTAATCCTTAAACCTACTTAGGAAACTAATTACGGCAATTAAAATAAAAAATTAATTTTATATACTGAAAATTCTTATGATTTTGATATCATGCTAAATTACACAATAGTGCAGCACCTATAAATTAAAAAAATTATCTCATACAGTCAATAACATTTCCGCTTTACGTAAAGAACATTGTTTTTATATGGTCATCGAGAAAAATAGCAGCTGAAATGTTATTTCTTATTTGCCATAGTTTAGGCACCTAGTTGGAGAGACCGAATTCTTTTTTCTTTTGGTAATTCATCACTCGTCTAAATAAATATTAAAATAGTAAATCTAGGTTGTAAATTAAAAGATATATGTATTTAGTTTAAGGTCTTAAATATTGTTAATCATCTTGCAAAAATTCTAATATAATTGGCTTTGAAATAGTAATCCTGAAGAATTTCTAGTGCGTATCGTTAAGGATATATGCGGTACGTATGAGGGTTTATGAATACGAAATTGATTATCGAAACAAAATACACAAAAAACAAACATTTTTTGACAACGACGATACACCACAGCTGGCTTATTAAGGCCACCTTCTATGAATTCGCCTTGAATATAATAAAAATATAATACAATTTCGCTTAACGCGTTGACTGCCAAACTACGAGATAACTCGTAGTTTCGTTCTTTTCTTTTCTGTCGCGGCAGCCAACGTGTTAACTTTAAAAAAATTAATTTGAAATATCAAAATTATCAAACTCAAAAAGAACTTGAAAAATCATTAGAATCGCTGAAACAGCTATTTCAGATTACTTGCAAAATCTATCCAATTCCGAAGAAATTAGCTACAATACTAGTTGAACTCGTTAAATTTTGAACGGCGATTCTGCATGTATAAAACCCAACTAAGACTTCAATAGTTCTTTCACAAGGAGAAAATTTTTTAAGTTGAAAAATATTCGACTTCTGGATGAGACAATATTATGGAAACTTGTCTTATAATATCTAGGAATATCACTGGATAGTTAATGTCAGGCTCACATAGAGAACACATCATTCACGGTTAGACATCCCATAACGTTATGCAGAAAGTTTGCAGGAAAATCCTGAGGATACAATCCTTGAATAATGTACTATGTGTATATAGTAGTGGCCAGACCAATAGCCAAATATCTTTCATCTTAGTGTCATTGTCGACAACGTGCAATATATGTCAGCGTAATAGGCTTAAAGGCATAGCTACCAGATTTGACAATTTATCGTCATTTTGACGATTTTATGCTTCAAAAATGTCATATTGACAATATGACGATTTATACCTTTATTTTGACGATTTTTGGAAATTAAAAAATTTACATCATATTCCTTACTTACACATTAACATTAAAAGTCTCTTTAAGCTTTGTATTTGCTTTGCAATTGTTACTATTTATTGCAAATTTAGGTTACTAATAACAAAGAGTAAAGTATTGTAAGTATTTTTAAATTATTTACGAACAACTGCGATGATACTGCATAAAATGCTAAATAACCTAAATGAAAGCACCAATTAGTAAAAGAAACTTGAAAAATTAGTAGTTTTGCAAATACCCTAATATTACTCACCAAATAAGAGCAATACCAAGAATTTTGAAATAAAATTGGCACTTTTAATAGTTGACCATAATCTACCATTTGCCGTTGCCGACAATTTTTAAATATACAAATAAATAGCTTCTAATATTATCCTAGGAAGACCAAAGCCAAGCGCTATTATTTTTTTTTCGTACAACCAACACTCAAGGTATGGCCAACTACCTAGGAAAATATGGTATGAGAAGGAGGAAAGAGGAAGTGGTGTTTGTGGACGCTAGATTTGAAGCCTTTTATACAAAAGTGACAGGCAGGGAGTTCCACATGCAAATAGTTCGATTAAAGAACAAGTTTTATCAGTGATGCATTGTGCGATCCACAGGCCAATCGACTACAAACGATAGTGCACGCAGAGAAACACGGTTTTACATGATTTTCGGAAAAAATTCAACTTTTTTTGTTCGAGCAAAATCCCTTGTAGTACCAATTGAACAGTGAAACACAAGTCACATTGCTACGATGCTCTACTGAATCAACGGAGTTGGATACTTTGCCGTCATTAAAGAGAACCTTCGCTCTTTCCAGTACGCGGTCAAGAATTCTCAAAATAAATGTTGAGGCACCGTCTGACAGTTGTAATATATTCTCGGCCGATTATAAGTTGTGTAAATAGAAAGAAGCTTAGGTGAAGTGAAATATTTCTTGTACCATCTTAAGAAGCCAAGGTCCTAAAAATTGATTTTTCATGCCTATAATATAAAAATCGGTCCATAATATTTACACTACACATAGATATAAATGATGCAGTAATATTGCTGCGCTTATATGTCAATAAACAACACTGCGATAGATTATTTAAACTGAAATTAATTTTCAGACTCGACTAAATTTATTAAGAAATATTAGTATTATCACTTTCTTCAGCTAATGTAGAGAGGATACTAAGCCAAGTTAATTTAAATTAAACTTAATTCCTCAGAATCAATATAATATAGAAAGATTATTTAATAATTAGCAAATTGTAACAACTTCGACTTTAGTATTGTATCCTGATTCGATTAAAATGTTTAATTCTAATGTATGTATATATTTTTAACATACAAATAAATTGTATAGAACACTCGCTTATTCATTATGTTTATTTTTATAATTAAAGCGTTAAAAAGGCTTGTTAAATTTTTTTTTATGTTAAAGGTATTTTTATGTTTTATTTTTGAACTAAAATAGTTATATTGCCTTAACTTTTTATATGTTTTACTACAATAAAAATATTTTTTGTTAGAAAACCTTTCAATTTATTTGTATGGTTTTTCTGACGATTTTTTACGATTTCAATGAACGTCTTTGACCATTTTGACGATTTTTTTTCTAATATGTGACGATTTTATGCTTGAAGTAGACATTATAGGGATATTTTTTTATAGATTGGAAGCAGTACATATTGGTTTTGGAATTATAAAGTAAAATTTTACTATCCGGTCTCAGACATATTGCAAATGGTTTCAACTTCATTTGCTTTAACTTTTCTTTCATGTGGAATTACCAATTCGGGACATATAAAAGGTCAAAATATTTTACATGTAATTGTGGAGCCACGACATGATTTTATTTGAAAGAAGAAGCATATTTACCTGCGTGAACAGAAATGTATCCACTTTAATAGCTGAATAAAAAGGGTCGAGCTGCAGTGGGAATTTCCGAAATTTGAAAATTAAGTATAGAATTAGGCCGTACTGTCTGTGGCATGTTGGCATATAAACTAAAAGTTAGGAGCGGAAAGTTACGATGCAGTGCTAAAACTAATCTTTGAAAACGGTTTGAATTTCTAAAGTCGACTACACTGCCAATTACATCAGTTTTTTATATCAAGACAATGCGATCAGGTTGACAGAATATCTAAGATGGGTTTGGATGATGTTTGAAATGAAAACCCAACCTATTTGCTGACAAATTGACATAAGATATCAAGGTAGCTGATTTTGGATTGATGACAGGTGTGTCGAGAGACTGAGTTCAAGTTGGGGCTTTGTTGGAGTTTCTTCTGAACCACAATGTTTATTCTAAAAAAAGAACAAGATAAATAATAACAAAATAAAAAAGAAATTACGAGAAAGACGTATGCAAAGTTCAAAGTGCTATAACACAACTATATAGAAAAACCACGAATTAAGAGAAAAAAAAACAACAATATTAAATGAACAGCTAGGTTCTATATATTCTGTGAGGTTTTAAAAATGGTTTGGTCTTTGTAGTAAGCAGATCGTTTAATAAAATTGATAAAGCGAATCTTAATGATTCAGTGATGGTTGGAGGAGAAATGATTTTGAGAAGTATAATTTGTTTGTTGACCCTCCAATAATAAATTATTTATTTATTTATTTAATAATTTCGCTACCAAATAAATACAGTCCAATTAAAGGCTTATAAAGGGCGCATTTGAAAAAAAAAGAATAGCGAAATACTACTCATTTAATTTTATGGGCGTTTCTCAAGCCTTTTTTATGGAGGTCCCATACGAAAGTTGAAACTATTAAAAAATAGCTGAACAATAGAAAAGCTGTTGGTCAATTATATTATCGACAAAAATTTAGTAGCGTACAGTATGTTATGCAATTATGATGAATTATCTGGGCTCATCACGTAAAATTAATTTCAATAATGACAAATGAAACCATTAAGAGCTCGAACTTGTCTAATAATTTCAACGTGTACAGTAGCAGTGCAAGTAGAAATTCAAATTCCTACATTTTTATTGGCTCTTTACGCAAATAATTAAAATGTAGACTTATTTACTTCAACAAACGCCTTATGATGACAGAAAGTATAAAACAAGTAAAATTAAGTTTTAAATATCCTTACCTTCTCCAGAATTCAATTTCTTGTCATTTAAAGTTGACTTACTATCATCATCAGTTTTCTCGTTACTACGGATTTGATGGATGGTGCCATCACTGGCAAGCCGCTTTAGATAAGTTGGAAAATTTTTTTCGTTATTTTCAATTTCTTCATTCTCAATAATAGTCTTTGTAGGAACACTTTCTGTTGTACTGAGATCAGAATTGTCACGACCCGATTCCGATGCGGAAAGCAGAGCTGTAGATGCTGATGTGTAGGATGCATCTTCGGAAACATTTTCCGTTTCAACTTGATTTAAGTGTAACTGAGGAATGATTATTTTCGATTGGTTTGATGTTTGATTTAATTGTTCCGTTATTGCCGAATCTTTAAGCCTTTCGTTTTTATTTGTTTTTTCATTTCTGGTGTTTAGGTAACGTCGAATATATCTTTGAATTAAGATAACGGAATTTAAGTACTTTTCTGTAAAAATAAAATCTTTTTCAGAAATCCTTCGACCTTTGTTTTTATCCTTTGTATCGCTGTTTTGAATGACGTTATAGTTGATGTCCTCTGAATCACCGAGAATCCTACCACATTTACACTTTACATACGGTGTTAAGAGAAAACGTTCCTTATTATTAAAATAATTTTCATAGGCAGAATAATTTATTTCTTTCGCTATATTTTCAGATGGATTCACACTTTTCACAGTGGCTTTTAAATGTCGAAAATATTCTACAGCAAAATCGCATAAATTTTCAGGCTGTTCTCTAAGTATTGCCTTTACGAGATCTTTTATAAGATTTGTAAGACTTTCGGGTATGATTGAGTTTACCAATGCTATAGGAATTTGATAGCGTTGAGAATTTTTTATGTAGGAAAAATCATATTTTCCAGTATTATCTTCAAACTTCTTAACTTTGTAATGTTCTTTCTCAGGCAAACGAGACAGGAAGTAATTTTCTGCAAAATTATAGATATCTGTAGGTTTTTCCTTTAGTATCTCTCTGGTAAGATCTTTCATAAGATCTCGAAGACCTTCAGGAACACGGGGTTTTGTTATAGAAAACATTTTTTATTTGCTTTTTAATTGTAGTTTATTCACTGAGAGTTGGATCAATAATGTGAAAAAATTCTTCTTGAAAATTCAAGCAAAAGTACAAAAAAAAAAAAAATAAATAAACACGTTTCCCTAGGGCAACAACAAGTCATAAACAAACTTAATTGAAAGGAAACTGAAAACAGTAAAATTTAAAAAAGAGTACCTGTTGATGATTTTGTGCAATAACTAAAGCAGTAGCATTGGAGAGCGCATGCTAAAGGACTACTAGGATCAATGAACTTAATTAAAAGCGCAAAAATTGATTTTATATTCGTATTAATAAATACTACGGTGATATAGAATACATGTATGTATAAAATAATCGGAATTTATTATGGAATAATATGTGGATATACATAGGTAATAATACGTAAGAGAAAAATAAAATTCAAACAAGGATATCATTCATCGCTGGCCTCAACTATGCGACATATAATTGGTATATCCTGGACATGTGTAGGATTCGATATTGAATCTGGATTTAAGTGGCTTTGAATGAGATTCGTTTTAAATTTCTGCCATTGACGAGTGTTCAAAAAGTCATTAAATAGTGTTTGTCTCGATGGAATGGTAGATTCTAAGTAAAATCGCCTTCTTTGCCAAATATTACCAGGATTTTGATCTTTTTCTAATAGCCAGAACCTGGGTATCATCAGGCACTGAACTGTGGTACGAGCCATTATTACACGATGTTCTAATTTTTCGCCGAGTCCAAAGATGCCGCCAAATGTCAGAGATCCTACATCAATGAAATGATTTTCAATCTTACCAACAGGTGGCTGAAATTTTAAAAATTATGATTTCAATTATGCTCGAGCGGTTAAAATTTTCATTTAAGTGTTGGAAGGAAATGTAGAATATGAGTACTTAATGAGATGATTTCGTTCTTTATAATAGAATCTGAAATACAATATCAATTTTCAAAAGGGTTTGAAAACCCTACTTTATTGAAACGCAGTACTCAGAAATAATGATAAACAAATAATATGATATTATATATATAATATATATAAAGGGTAGGTCATCTAGCGAAGCGAAAACAATGCGGCTTTAACTCTTGAACCAGTTGAACCATTTGTAGAGCGTCATACCGAGATCATTTCGCAAAATTTGAAGTAAACTGGTGTGTGAAATGTTCAATTCTTGAAAACGATAACGAGTTGGCGCAACAATAATAAAACCAGTCTCATGAACTTTACTAATAAACTTGCGTACACCGGGCACTATTAGTCCGAGCAAATTCCGATGAATTGTCTTTGTTTTGGAAATAAATTTCTACTAAAACCCAATATTGCTCAAGCTTATATCGATTCATTACGTTCAGTGGAAATAATATACTAAATTTTGTGACAGAATAAAATGACATACATAAGTATTACCAGATTGAAAATAACCGATGATACAGATTTTAACCGATTGATGACCCACCCGATCTAAAATAATACAGAAAAATTTTAATTTCGTTTTCATATTATCAAACAGTATTTAGTTTTTTTTTTTGGCAGTAGTAATCTAATTTACTCTCGACTTCTAATTTTTTAAGGAATATTATAAATAAAACTAGATGACCCGGCGAACTTCGTCCCGCCCAAAATTTATTTTTTTTATTGCCCAAAACATGTCACATTATATATTTATTGTAACAGTTGGGAATAGGGAGAAATAGCCCCAGTAGCGCCCTCTCTGAGTACTCCTTAAAAAAAGGAAAAACGTAAACGATATGTGTTCTACGGTGCTCAGATCTATCTAGTTTAAAATTTAATCGAAATCGGTACGTTATTTAGATGAGGCATACAAAGAATAACAATCTGAGGTCCGAATCGTGGGTAGCGCTGACGAGGTTGTAGTTGTTGTACTCGCTCCAAAACAAAAACTAACAGACATACATTTTATATATGTACATATGTAGATATAAACCATCGAAGGATAAGTTTGTCAATATCGACTCTACGAACTTATCCACCAAATTTTATTCGTCCACGATCGATATGTACCTAAATATTAATTTTTAATGATTTGTCACGCTGTTTTAACATTTACGGATATAAAAAATATGTATTGTCCAATTCTCAGACCAACCCGATTTGCACACAAAATTTCATGAAAATCGATCTATCCATTTCGGAGGAGTTTAACCACTAACACCGTAACACGAGAATTTTATATATTAGATATCTAGATAGGTTCATAGAAAAACAATTGTAGAATATTTTGCAATGAACATGCTAAAACGTCTCCATATCCTTTTCTATATCTGTGATACAAATCTATATATCCTTTATTATATATATATATATATATATAAATATATACAATTTAGAAAAATTTAAAACTTTCTGAAAACACATTTAGATTGTAATATAATAGACGTATACTTATATGCATACATACATTTTACAATTTGGTAGTGTATTTGGATAGATTTTGTTGTCAATTTTAAATTTGAGCTTTCAATGTTATATGTAGGACGAATAAATAAAACAAAATCTCTTCGAATTCAAATACATTTCTTCATAATTGTCCTTAATCATACAACTAACGACTTAGTGGTGGTATTGGTATATGGACATTGGCTAGTAGTAGGAGTTCACTAGTGAGGTAATAAATTTGTATTTGTAAGTCGGCACGTAATTTCACAAGTTTATGGCGATGAAACAACAACAATAAAAAAAAACAAGGACAAACAAAATTAAACGGAATTTTACTTCAACTACCTCAAGGACCATTTTAATAAAATTTTTAATATTTTAATTTCTTGAATTCCTATACTTTTTTCTGTGACTCTGTGACTTCGGAGACTTAAAAATATTTTCAGAGTTTGTGTGTTCCGTAGTGATAAGAAATCGAAGATATTTAGTTTGCAAATAATTATGAAAGCATGTACATATATTACCTTGAATGAAGATCTATAACTTGACTGCCTCGGAAAGGATTCCCTTAGTGATTGATGTAAAGTCTGCAATTTGGAAAGTTTTGTAGCTGTTTCCTTTTCCATCGACGATCGGTTTTCTTGTAAATCTTCGTTGATAACAGATTCTGAAGCTTTTCTATCCTTGGGACTCTTACTGATTGGATTTGATTCATTTTGGTTTACTCTCTGTTGATCTATATTTCCTGTTTCACCCCCCCTCCCCCCTTTTATAAGAAATATTTAATAACTAAGATTTTCACATTCTTACCAATTTTACCAGCCAAATTATCATTTTCTAAATTGGTTTTGTCATTAATCTCTTGTTGCAGCTCTTGAAGACTTTCTTCTTCTGATACTTCGAATTCAGGCTCTTCCTCCATTATTGAGGCAAGACTTTGTTCGGAACCATTAACAGTCGTAAAATCCTCTGACTCACTGCTACTCGAAGGAATTAGTCCACATTTTCTTTCAATTTTTTTAATGTCCACATTTTTTGTCTAAAAACAAAGACTTTATGTTAGAACAGGCTTGTAAAATGCAGAAATAGAAATGGCATAATGCCATTATGTTTAAAAGAAGAAGAAGAATAAAACTATTTGCAATAAATTTTTCTAATTTTATAGAGAAGTCGCATTAATCCTTATAAATATTGTGAATTCGAGCAAACGAGAACTTGAAAATCGATTCTCTTGTAACGTACACAATAATTTCAAACGATTACAAGTATTTATTTATTTATTGAAATCTAATAAATTATAGGCTGATTGAAGTACCTTTAGGTGTTGAGAGTATTAGAGCATAGCTGAATAAATTATTCGAGACAATACTTCTATTATTGCTGTTATATTTTCCTCAGCTAAACTAGAAATAAGTATAATCGGATATATAAATATGTTCGAAAAGATGATTCCGAATCTAATGTTGTTTAGTTTTTTGTACATTGTAATATCGATTGAAAGTAAACTATTTGATAAACATTTGTTAGTAAATGATTTCTAATAACAAATTACTTTAAATACGGAATGATCTTTCAAAAATTAATTCGATTATATTTTCTCAAAATACATACGTGCTCGTATAACGTAATATCATATGGGAGTCTCCAATTATGATGATTTACAAGTAAATAAATCATGTACAGATCATGTGAATATATATACGGGTATACAAGAAATAGTCTTAGTAAGATTACTCCACATGCTACGTTCTACCTGAATGGAATAGGAGATACCATAGTCGTAACTACAAGTGTGTGACAGGGATGAATCATTTGATAGTTACGTTGTAATATCGCATCGGATAATATTAGACAAAAGGCAACAAGGGCAATTAGATGTACAACATAAGGGTTGTATGGCTTACAACGATGATATATTGGTTTTTTGTCACTTAGTTACACTAATATGGGTGCTAACCTAAAAATAGTTTCTCAACATATATCATCTATAGGGCTCTACATACATATATGCATATACATATATAAAACAAGGATTTTTTCGAATAAAATACGAATACCCTAATCCGTGATAAAAATGTTGGCTGATAACTTATCTGATTGGTAGAACTATAAACGTAAATTCATTTAATATTTTTAAAATATGAATATAAAATCTAATTGAGAAAACATTAGTTCTGAAATTTTATTGCAATTAAAATAAAATTTTGTATGTTGAATTAGGTAACAAGCAAACTGCAATTGCTTTGGCAAGTTGTAGACGATTACTTACTAGTTAAATTAATCGATCACTTTTGAATATTTCACATATGAGCAAATAATAAAGGAGCGTTTGTAAATAAGGACGACATTCTTACGTACCATGGAGGACATCGAATTGTTTGCGCTGAACTAATTTATATTTTATAAATTTTACAAAATGTACTTGACTTCTATTCTTAATTAAGATAATCAATTTGTACATTTAATAATCATATTTTCTTATTAAAAACTAAAGAAATATACAGAAAACGATGTGTTTCTAAATGAGTCTGAAAATTCGATGTAAATTCGTACAAATTACGTAGAATTGGAAAACTAAATGAACGAAATTGTCATGACTGATATCATAAATCAACATGCAACACAGAGCAACTCTTTAAACATTTAAACATTTAAATATTAAACAATAACAAATAACTATATGTAACAAACTTCTTCCATAATTGGATTTCGTTCGAATCCGTTCGAATGATCTAGATTTATAAAATTTGTTTTTCATATGAATCCTTACAGCAACAAATATTTTATTAAAGAAAAGAAAGAAAATGAAGAGATATAACGAATGGTACACCAGTTATATATAGCCACTGATATAAGAAAAGGGGAATATAAGGAAGCTATAATAGGAATAACGTTCCTCCCATTTAAGAGTTCAACTCTGTCAGTGTCAAAGGAAACTTCATAATGCTACGTAAAAATAAGAAAAAGGATTTAGTCTCTAAAGCTATTTGCAATGTATTGAGACAACTGAAAAAACACATTATGAGAAGGACTGAAAACGATACGCAGAATTGCTGCGTACAAATCGCCTATACATTTACAAAATAGACAATTAGTGAAATTTACTAGTAAAAGTTGAAGTCCTTGCTAACTAGAATCCCTTTACCCCTAATAATACAGTTTCTCATAGCATACCCATAAGAATTGATGGTAATCTAAGTTTGAATGATTATTATTTTCGGTATCAAAAACAATATGTAAACTAGGCAAGAATATTACCCAAGAAACAACAAGTTTGCTTCTTATTCTTTCATTTTCTATCTACAATTTGAAAGAATGTGTCTTGACAGCTCAATACTGCAAGTGAGAGTAAATTTTGTCATCATTTTTATTTTTCGAAAATTTCAAAAACAGTAAAATTTAATGCCAGTAAATGTGTTTAAAACACTGTGGCTTTAAAAACGTTTTAAGCATAAATTGTATAAGAATACTTAAACGAAAACAAATAAAATACCGCACTATCCACCCTTACCGATATCTTATGTGGTCCCCTTGAATTGGAGGTATAACTCTCTTTATTTTACCATAACACAAAATTTTAATTAATGCAGTGGCAATATCAACTACACTTTTGATAAAGATTTTAGTTAGTGTCCACTGACTAATCTCAACGAAAAAAATTAATTATTAATAATAATAAAAAGTTAAGTTAAACAGTATATAAATGGTTATACTTACGTCATACTTTTTAGTTGATCGTCTAATGTTTTCATCGGAGGCAATCAACTGGTCGATATCATAAACATTTTTATTTGTCGAAGTGTCCTCGGTTTTTAAAATTTGCAAAAGTTGAGTATCTGTTAGATTTTGAAACATCGAACTAGCACCTTCTTTAGTTATATTCGTCAAATGGAAATTTTTAACTCCTTTCCTTTGACTGACCTAGATCCGCAAACATTTTCAAAACACGATTTTATTCAAATTTTGGTGTTAAACTGAATTAAGGAAAATAATCTTACCATCATTTGTAGACATTGTAAAATCATACATTCACCACTTATAACAAAGTGCACATAACTCAGTTGGCCCTTGTCCTCATAGTAAATTGTTTCAAGAGGTTCGAATTGACGCAGCACACACAATTTGCAGGCATTTGTAATCTCAAATTTTATTCGATTAACATAAATGAAATGAAATTTTTATATTTAAATTCTTCCTACCTGATCTTTAGTAAATAATTTAAAATAATCTAAGGCCATGATTGCATTCCTCTTATCTATCCACTGTTGTTCCATAACAGGACGTAAAATCTTTTCAAAATCCTCCTCAAACACCACCAACAGTTCAACTACATCTGCAAAACAAATCGTTTTAAATATTTGAAATTGTAATTCATAAAGTTACAAAAACTCAAAATGTAAAGCAAAGACAAAAAAAAAAAAAAAAAAAAAAAAAAAAAAAAAAAAAA
>QOCX01000381.1:95091-154637 GCA_005959815.1 Sarcophaga bullata | reverse complement strand
TAGACAACTAAAGCATAAGCAATGTGTCTTAATTCTCTCTGCACAATTGTGCTATGGAATCGTAATCCCTTGTATAGATACGCATATTTTTCAACGTGAACACTACTGAAATTCGTTTGACAATACTGAAAATTTTATTTTAGTAGTGAAATATGCTCCTACAACACAAAGCATATTTCCGTTACTTCACAGATCAATAAGTGCAGTTGCACACTTGGAATAAAAGAGAAATACACATTTCAGTGTACTTGTAAAATCAAGAACAACAGAAAAGAGAACAATTCAGTATTGCATTTAGTGAAGGGTAAGCTGACAAAATGTTTTGTGCACACGTCTACTGCAGACAGATTGTTAAAGATAAATTAAATATTTTTCAATAAATAATGAAATACTAATGAGCTTATATATTTTTTAAAGGAACTAAAATATGTGATAATTATGACACTGTTTGTCATGCTACCTTTTCGATTATGCAAGTTAAGAATAAAAATATTTATAAAGCAAAGACTTAATTAGATTAAAAGTCGTTGCATTTTCCATCAATTCTTTTTAAAATTTTGCAATAATATTTTAATAGAAATATTGCTGAGGTTATGTTTGAGGTAAATTATGTTACTTACGTAAGCATAAATAATTAATATAACAAAAATTGTATTTCTTAAAAGGAGTTTTAATAAAGACTCAATAAAGAACAGAGACGGCTTCAGACCTTTGTCTGAAGTTATTTTCAAAAAAAAAAAAAGTAAAACAAGCAAACAAAAAAATAAATAAATGTTTAATTTAATTGGAGCCCGAGTGGCGACAGACTGATACATAAAAATAAAATAGAAAAATATTAGAAGAGGAGAATAAAGAATTGCAAAATAAAATCTTTAAGAAAAAACTCTACTGGTCTAAGAGTTATGTGTGAGAACACTCATAATGATCATAATTATTCATTTTTTTCTACATTACTGTGTACATGTAACTTTTAATACATTTGGTTCAATGTATTATTTATTTTAAATTATCCTTTTTCTCTAAAACAACCGTTTTAATTGAGCATGCACAATCTCGGTTTTGTTTGTTTTGTAAAACAATAAGCTGGATTCACCATGGTTTCGAAACAAAATTTGTGTCTGAAACAATTTTAGTTTGCGATTTTTTTAAGTTTGTCCATTCACAGTATCAAACTTTAATTTAAAATTATAAACAAGTGCATTCTATTGGGAAGAGATTGATACTTACGTTTGATAAAATCGAACAAAATTACCAATTATTATTATTCAAAAGAGTATAACAGTTGTGTTATATTTTTCCATATATATTTTCTCCAAATATACTTTCCGTTAAAGGATTTTCGAATTTTTGATAGGATCTGATCTTGTCATATTTTTTAATTAAATTTTGCAACTAAAAAAAATAAGAAAAAAAAAATAATTTTTTTCCAAGTTTACCCGATCAAAACTCATAACATGTATTGAACCATACGTATATATTTATGTATACCGTTTTAAAGGCTCATCTCTACCATTTTCAAAAAACTTTGGATTTTGAAAATAGGTCAAAAAATATTTGGGTAATCAATAATTTTGTTTTGAATTCCACTCAACAAAACTTACAGCCTGCACTATGTCATTAGCTGAGTGTATTTTGACTGTCAAACCGTGTAATTAAAATAATTTTTGCTGAATAAATAAATTAAAAGTCGATAAAAAAAAAGCAAATAAATAACAAATTCAAAACAAAATTCAGAACAATTCAATACAAATTCCTAATATCAAATTCCTTAATCTCAAGCGAGTGATGTCCAAAAGATATAAAAACACCAACAATTAAAACCTACATCTGGAACCTTAACATCAACTAATAAGGAGAAGAAGACAACTATTTAAATATTTAATATAAGTATTATTTTGTAAGTTAATAAATATAATATAATAATATTCATTAAATTTTTTTATACTAAACCCTATAACTTTTTCGTTGATAAGATTTGTTTTCCTAAAATTTTTTTCTTTCCATAAGAATTAAAAGCTTTTTTTACATTCTTACTACATTTGTGAATTTATTGGCTTGGATCATAAGAAATTGTTGTTTATTATTCAGAAATTATAAAATACAAAATGGCTCATTTCGATATCTCGTTTGTTCTTAACACTTTAGATCCTCTTATATTTATTTAGAGACTTCCGGATTTTCAGAAGAGATCTATATACTCTTTTGCTGCACTATGATAAAATACTTAACTAGTTTTTATAGGCCTAATCAAAAGCAAATTTAGAGGCAAAGCCAAAAGAGGATATGGAAATAAATTTTCACATACAGACATGGTCAGAATTAAAACAGTTTTGATCAATAACTTTGGGTAAAGTGTAAAGCAATTATACGCAAAACTTCGATCTGTAATTTTCAGAACAAATGCAATTGAGTTTTTACAATGAAATAAAATAGGCTTTGAAGTTTAAATAATAGAACTGAGTCGGATTTAGAAATGAATGCTAATGGCGAACAAATTGAAAGGAATAATACGAGAATTGCTCTCGACAATTTTAAAGTGAAAATACCAGGGCCGAACTTTGGTAGTAGAAATATGTACTCGAATAAGACACACATGAACGATAAGAGAGGCAATCACAACGGAGCTTGAAATAGTCAACCGAAAAAACCTTTTATTTCAAATACAAATGGAACAACAGTTGCTATAACAGAAATAAACAACACAGTTATAACGGGTCGCCTAATACCAACATGCAAAGAAATTTGCATTTTAATAACAATAATAGCAATAGCTCAAATAATTATTACAGAAACAACTAAAATTATTCAAACTTTAAACAAAAGCCTTTACTCGGACAATCAATGCCAGAACCGATGGACGTTAATATGGTTTTTAACTTACGCAATCCAATTAACGCTAACACATCACAAACAAGTTTACTACCTATATCTACATAGATTTAAAGATTCTTTTAACTAAAATTTCTATTCTTACCAATCTAATCAAGATGTTGGCAATAATATTTCTCAAAAATTCATTAACTTAAACACAAACAAACAAACAGCAAATAGATCATGTAAAATGCTGTTACTACGATAAATAAAGTTGACCAATTTTTTTTACGGTCCTCTCCAGAGAGCTACCATATATAATATTAGAAGACAACCTTAAATTTATTTTGGTTATTTTTATTTATTTTATCCAGGTTTATCTAATCCAAATTGAAATATTAACGGACATTATTTACCAAATACCATTGTTTTCTGAGCTAGGGAATGCAAGCGAGAAAACGTTAATAATAGAGTGTAAATTTCATGACAATTACAATGGAATTTATGAAACGATATATTAATTAGATATAAAACCGTTATAGATTATGATCAAAATTGACTGAGGATAAATGGTAAAATTTTGCATTTACGATCTCCAAATTTTCGAAAAGTTACTTTTATTAGCAAGGTTGAATGTAGATTAGTTCATATTGTCGAACACCAGAATGATCTTGGTGCAACAATAATTTGTGAGGGAGTCTATAATGCACAAAATTTTAAAGTTGAATTAGAAACTGTTGTTGAATGACCGGAAATAATATACATATCTTAACGAAAACAATTCATGGCCTGTCACTCCTGATGACTATTACTTAGTTGAAGACAATATAATGCATAAATCCGATTATAAATTTCCTTTTCGAGATAATGTTAGAATGAAGCATTTAAATTCGGAATAAAAACTCAATTTGAGGAGTATTTTAACCAACTATATAGTGAATTACATAAAACGAATTTGAACCATTTTAAAAACGTAATTAAGCATAAAATTATTACAAAGGATGACATACGAATATTTTCGAAAACTTATAGGTACACTTATATTCATAAAGAAAAGGTGGAAAGGCAAATTAATGAAATATCATCTATTGGTATGATAAGACCTTCTAAACCTCTATATAGGTCCAAAAAAGAATAATGCTAGTGGATTAAAACGGTGGCGTCTTGTTGTTGATTATAGAAAGCTGAACGAGAATACAATATACGATCGTTTCCCGAACATTGATGAAATCTTAGGAAAACTTAGAAGGCGTATGTATTTTACTATCTTAGATTTGGCGAAGGGATTTCAACATGTAGAAATAGATGATAAAGATGTTCACAAGACTGCATTTTCAGTAGAAGAAGGTCACTATGAGTTACTTAGAATGCCGTTTGGACTCAAAACATGTTCCAAATGACATGTTCCAAAGGCTTATGAATTATATCCTGGGAGATTTAGTCAATAAAATTATTGCTTAGTTTATATGAACGACATTATTCGAATTCCCGTCAGGGGCATATGATGTGATTTAATAAATTAAGGGGCGCTAATTTGAAAATTGAGATAGATAAGTTTGAATTGTAACACGGAATGGTATAAAACCCAATCGAAAAAAGTTGAATGCGTTATAAATTATTAACTACCAAAAATTCAAAAGCAAATTAAAAAATTTTTATGTCTAAGTGGATATTACTATAAGTTCATAAGAGACTATTCAAAAATCGTCAAACCTATGACTAAATATCTTAAAAAGGACACTAAATAGGATATAAACGAACCTGAATATGTAGAAAGTTTTCGAACATTAAAAATGCTTCTCACAAACGACCCAATTTTAGCAAATCCTAATTCTAATAAGCAATTTGTTTTAAACACTGATGCTAGAAACTTCGGACACGTTGTTACACATTGAACCAAATTTGAAATTGAAAATTCATTATCCACAACAAAGTCTGATATCGGAGTGTAATGCTCCAATTAACGTATATAGGAATCAGATTTTAATTCAAAAATCAAATTCTTCCACTACAAAAACTGGTAAAGAAAACAATTTTCAAAAATTATAGAACTCTTTTGACATCTTACATTCTGAAATTAAATGATATGATAAGTACTATAAAAAATTATTTCCACCCTAAAAGAATAAACACTGTTTTCATTCCGGATAATGATTTTTATGAACTTTTTAAGGAAACTGTTTTAAAGTACTTTTTGGACAATTCCTTCCTAAATTGACGAAAATAAACTACACGATATTATTAAAAAAAAATAGCATCAAAGAAATAACCACCGTGGGATAAATGAAAATTTTGAACAAAATAACCGAAACTTACATTTAGAATTCAACAGTATATTAACAATTGTGAAATATACAATATTGAGAAATATGATCGCCATCCTATTAAACAAAAAATTTGCTAAAGCAATAAAAATCCAGAACAGATCATGGTTGGAATTTTAAAGAGCCCTTCCGCAATATTTCAATATTATTATTAGTTATAATTAAAAAGATCGTAACTGACAATGAGTTAGGTTTTAAGGCCAACGAATTTTTAATTCAAAACAATGTTGAAATTCATTTTCCTCAAACAATAACCACACTTCAAATTCAAACGTAGAGCGTCTTCATAACACGCTCAATAAATACATTCGTTTACTTAAACAATGCTCAGATAAAGCTAGTGATTCCGTTGAGGACAATTCACTCTACCAGAATGGTGTGATAATGTCTGCCAAGTACTAGAGGATAAGGGAAATAAAAACTAATACTAATACTCTACAAGACGATGCAGCAGCCTTGAGAGTTTTCGAGAGAAAAGTCCTACTTAAGATCTTCCAGTGCGAGTTGGCGAAGAGTTGACGTTGTGCAGCGTATTCACATCCAGCGGCTGCGTTGCCTCGGCCTTGGTTCGAATGGAGGAGGATGCTCCGGCGAGACGGGTATTTGATACGTTGATCTGCGGAAGTCGGCGAAGTGGACGATCTTGTATCCGTTGGAAGGATCAAATCGATGAAGCCCTGTCATCGATTGGTGTAACCAACTGGCGTAGGCGCGCAAGAAGCAGAGGCGCCTGGAAGGATGTGTTGCGGCAGGCCGAAATCCGCTAATCGGGTTGTAATGGCCCATTAAGTAAGTAAGTAAGGGATATAATCTTGAAATGTAAGGAGAAATCATTACATAATTTAAATAATTGCCGTGTGGACTGTAAAATTCAAACAGGAAGCGTGTTTATAAAAAGCGAAAGAGGTGGGAAAAACCATGTCAATCAAGAAGAAGAAACATTTTTACAATAGCTGATTATAAAAATCTAAAGATTTATTGATGTCAAACCATGTTTTTGTAGAAAATGATTTAAAATCATCGACATTTAATAATTAAAATTAAATTAATTCATATAAGTACGTTATATAGAAATGTATACAACAAAATTTTTTTTTTTTAAACTATACGAAATTAAAACAAGTAATATATAACTGTATATACAGTGGCTCACAGCTTAATTCGTGCACTTGCAAAATATAACTTTGAACTCTTACAGCAAAAAAAGCTGTAAAAAAGTGTAAAAATAAAAAAATAAATGCACATTTTTTATAAAAACATTTTTTTTATTTAAATTAAAATATTGTGTTTATGTTTTTAAATATTTATAGAAGTAAAATAAGAAAACTAAAATACATAAAAAATTAAAGTCACAGCTTATCGTGCACTGCCAGCAGTCTTAGAAAAAAACTTATTTGGGTAATGGTTTAATATTTGGTATGGCCTCCTTTCTGCTTTATGACATCCTTAAGACGATTTTCCATCGAAAGCAACAAGTTTTCTAGTCGTTTCGCTGAAATCTTGTTCCACTCTTCCACCAAAGCAGACTTCAAGTCATTGAACATTACAACTGCCTTTGCGTATCGCCAAATCCAAAATTGCCCACAAATTTTCAATCACATTTAAGTCGGTGATTGAAGGAGGAGGATCATTACGTGTGGCAATTCCGATACAACCAGTTTTTGCGACAATACCCGATTATGTGTCGGTCATTGACCTGTAGTAATCCGAAAACGATCGCGTATACCCAAGGCATCGGCACTTTGTAGCAAATTATCTTTTAATATGTTTAAATACATAACTTTGTTCATTGTTCCTTCAATAAAAATAATGTTGCCAACTCCAGAGGCAACCATACAAGCCCAAACCATCACACTGCCACCACCGTGTTTGACACTTAGTTTTATGTGCTTTTATTGGAGCTCAGATTATTGGCCTTTACGCCACACCGTAAATTTATTCCATCGAGCCCAAAAATATAAATTTGAACTCATCAGACTTTGTTATCAGAAATATATTTCTCTTAAAACCTCAAACAATTTTTGTTTTAATATCACTTTTGTATAGTTTTAATTCTATAAAGATAAAATGTTTTGTTTTTCATCTGCACGAAATAAGCTGTGAGCCACTGTACATATTTGGTTCAACTGTATTATTTATTTTAAATTAGTCTTTTTCTTTTCTTAAACACACGTTATAATTCAGCATGCACAATCTTGCTTTTGTTTGTTGTGGTTTTACATGACAAACGTAAACGCATATAGTCTTTACTTAGTTACATGCAAAAAGAATGTGAGAAGAAAAAGCAAGAAAACATAATAAACAAAATCGAACATGATCATGCATGCACGATCATCTTTAGCTTACATAGAAATAAAAGAGACATTTTATTGATTCAACGTTCGAACGGAAAGTATCAAAATAAGAATTGTTAAAATTCTTAAAAATAAAATTGTTGCAAATAAACTTATTAAAATTGTGCTCAAACATTAAAAACAAATTGTCGTAAACGAAACGGTTTAAATTGTGTTAAAATTTAAAACATTCATTAAAACTATTGAAAAAAAGATAGAAATTCGTAGAATAGTTACTGAAGCTATTCGAGAACAGGTTTTTGCAAAAAAATAACAATTCTCAAAATCACCAGGATCAAATTATCGATTTTGAACATAGACTGATCAGTTGTCTGATCTCTATATTATGCTGACAAGAGAGATGCCAGTACCCTTGAGTATTAACTAACAACGTTAGACCAAGGAACTGAAACAGTTCAAGAATTTTACCAAGAAGTATACAATCATTTATCTGTCATACTCAATAAAATTAGCGCTATGGACGTAGGGTAAGAGTCAATACACCTCTTAACTCAAACTAAGGCTCTTGGTACATACTTAACACGATAAAAGGGAGGTCTATCCAGACTTTTGGCTGTGAAATAGCCAACAAACTTAGCCAAAGCACTGTAGTTGTGTCTCAAAATAAAAAAAAAAATTCAGAACTAATTATGCACACAATAGGAAATTCAAATCTACTGCTTCACGCAACCAATCTACATTTTATCCGGAATTAGCAAACGTTCCACCACCACCTCAACCTTTTCAAAGTGCCATTCCAAATTATAAACAAAACAGCCAAAATATCTATGCACCACCAACCAACCATAAGAATCTGAAATATAAACTATATGAACAGACCAGCAAACAATTACCTTTACGGAAAACGACCACGGCCATAACACCCAGAAGCACGTAAACAGAGTAGGAATTTTAACTTGAAATCTCAAATAGGAAAGGAAAGAACGGGTGACATTAATATATCCACTCAGGTCTAGTTTTATGCGATAGATGCGTTCCAAAAAAAAAAATTGCATAAATTCAATTCGCATAAAACGATACTCTAGCTTCATATAAAAAGTAATGAATCGTTTCAAAATCCTGAAAAACTGCAAAAGTTCAAATTTTAATTGAAAAATCAAAGCAAACCATTGCTATAACAAATATCAACAAAAGTATATATTAATTCATTTTTCTTAACAAATTAAAAAAAATGATTAATAAATAAAATTAATCATTATTTCAGAAAAATAATTAACCAAAAAATAATAAATTAATAATAAACTGAAGTATTATAAGGTCATTCTGCATCATTTTGGAATTGGTTCGGCGTCACTTTTATCATTACATACCTATTTGGTAGTGCATACACTACAACGAATTTCCAGAGAGTTTGTTTTTTTTATTGCAAGATGTGTAGTCGTCAGTTATTAAACTTTGCGATTTTGAGTTTTTAAGTTGCGTATGCAACTCATAATATTTGGAAACAAATTAGTCAATCCGCTTTGAATCTTCAGTCATCTTTCGGTATCTGGGTCATAAATCATTAACTTTATTGAGGATATCACCAATTTATTCTGTATTGAATTGTACAAAACTTTCTTCGGAATCAGTGATTATATCAATTGTATAAACTTGGTTTAATTTAAAAATGATGCAAAAGTTTAAAAAGTATCATAACATTTTTAAATCTATAAAAACCCTAAAAAATTTTTAATTTAAAATGGCATAAATTCGAATTCGCATAAAAAAATCCACATAAAAAGAGATCTGAGTGTACTTTAATCATATACCATATCAGAACGAAACTTCGGAAACTTTACATGACTATATAGAAGGAAATAGAAATGACAAAACGGACTTGGTCATGACAGTATCGATGAAATTGAATTTTTACATTGAATTCGTCCGCCCTCCTATAGTGGACACTGGAAAAATTCTACAATATTTAATAGGTACAGGCTTTAATAAAAATTATGTACTCCCAAATCTTTTATGGAAATACAATTGCAGGAAAAGTAGAAACTTGTTTTCATACTAATACCCTTCTTCTATGTGGACGAACAGATGTGCCAGTAAAATTTAATTTATTACCCGAATTAAAAAAAATTCATGGCATTATCGGAAACGATATTCTTAAGGACCTTGATGTTGTTATATCACACATATCTAGAAAAAAAGTTTTGCTTAAGGAATTTTTAGCGGACAATATTATTATGACTACAATTCGAACTCATCAGATGACACAACTGCAAAAGGATATGCTAAAAGATGATGTTTTAAACTACTTTAATCTTCTTTTAGCATCGGACGAAGAACTGACGGTAAATTGTAGGAGAAATAACAATTAGAGAACAGAAGATCCCATATAAGATGGTATTATTAGACCATCGAAATCCCTATACAATTCATCTGCGTGGATTGTTTCCAAAAAACTGGACGCAAGTGGTCACAAAAAAATTTAGAATGGTCATAGATTACATACATAATTAGTCATTACAACACTTTAGTCAGGATTACGACCTAATTTCTCACACCACTTTTGTTATACGTTTTAATTTTTATATATGATTGGCGGGACCTACAGTTTAAAATCGACTCCGAATGAAAATTATTCACGACTCCAGAAATCTGCTGAAAGAAAGTCCCGAAAAAATATTTTCGATATTTTGTTTTGTTGAAAATATCTGACCTGAGGTTTGACCTAAACTCCGGCGACTTCATAGATTACCGAAAATTAAACACTATTACTATTGCCGATGAATACCCCTTACCAGAAATTAATGAAAAGCTTACTCAGTTAGAAAAAAGAAAATATTTTACAGTTTTGGATTTAAAAATCGGTTTTCACCAAATACCTAAAGACATAGAAAAAAACCGCATTTTCAATAAACAAAGGTAAATACAAGACTAAAGAATGCACTAGCAATATTTCAACGTGCACTGGATGATATTTTACGTTCTTATATCGGTGTTAGGTGCTATGCGATAGGAGGTGTTCTTAGCCAAGCTAAAATAGCAATCACATTCATATGTTGATCACTGAATAAAACTGAAGAGAATTATGCAGCTAACGAAAAATAAATTTTAGCTAAAATTTGTCCATTACATAGTCTAAGGAATTATTTATTTGGTTATGCTAAGGCACTTATTTATGCAGACCATCAACCTTTTTCTTATTGTCTTGAGCAATAAGAAAAAATAACGCTTAGATGAAACGACGGAAAGCCATACCAGAGGAGTATAATTACTAAGTCCACCATAAATCTGGAAAGCAGATGCTTTTTTACGAAACCCTTACAATAATGCTGTCGAAATCAATGTCTTAACGCCTACTGTACAAGTTAATATGCTACATGTTTCTTATTTATTAATTTTTATATTTAACTTTTTAGTTTTAAGGATTAAGTTTAAATTAATATTATACTGAGCCTACATAGTCGGTAGATAATAATAAAATTATAATATAGATTAATTATCATATGAGCCTACATAGTAGGTTAATTAAGTAATAATTAATTAAGTTTGTTTATAAAGTTATAATGATAATAATTGTAATAATAGCAAACATAATGATAATTAAGTTAGACTAAGAAAAATACTTTTTTCTATGATCATTTATTCAATACCGTTAGTCCTTTACATTTTTTAAAAAGTAAGAAGATAATATAAATTATACCAACAACTGATTTCAAAGTCATTTAAAGTCATTCCAACTGATGACTTTCAATTGATATTTTCATTTATGTTGTTGGTATTGTTTGACATTGAATTATAAACTTTGAAATTTTGTTTTTTTAAATACTTTCTTTTTGTGTTTTTGTAAGTTACTGTTTTTAAAAATTCTGCTACTGCAAATAAATGATCAGGGTTAAAGAAGTAATTAGAATTAAGATATTGTTCTTCTTAAATTTGTCTTCAACAAGATCAGAGCATAGCTCGGAAAATAATTAAATAAAAAATTAAATTAAGAATAAAAAATAATAAAATTAAATAAAATACCTAAAGTGAAAATTAAAAGGTTTAAATAAAGAAAAGAATAATTAAATAAAATTAAACAACAAATAGAATAAAATAACTTAAACAGTGATGATAACTCTGGTGAAGATCTAATTCCATCAGTAAAATGTAAAATGTGTTTAAAAATCAGATTTTTATTCTTATAGGTGAAGTTAACGAGTATCAGTTTAGATTACCTTTTCAAGACCAAAGTTTTTCAAAAGATGATTTAGTGATCTAGAAATCTATTATATTCCAAAGATGAGCGACAAATATGAGGGCAAATATCATAGGCATTCCAATAAATCATATATTTCAAACAGTCCAAGTCAACAATATGAGGGAAAAATAGCCCACATAGTCATTTAGTGAACTGAAAAACATTTAATACTAACGGCAATAGATAGCTTAAAATTTGCACAGGCAAGATTGATAAAATCTTGATCTGATCCGTTATGGTTGTAGTAGATAACGAAAAAGCATTAATTTCTGAATCAATTATTTTTATGCTCGAAGATCAGTTGAATATTAAAATTTTCAAAACTCCACCGTACCAAAGTACTCATTCATCCTTGACAGAAATAATGCGTTAACTTAAGATAGAAAAAATACATAGAAGTTTTGAAGAATTATTAGATAGAACAGTTTATGAATATCATTATACATTCTACAACAGGCCATACAATTTCCAGGATTAAATAAAAACATAAAATGGGAAACAATTTTTTTTTTAAATCAACGAGTAATGGTTACAAATACAAAGAAAATCAGAAAATTAATAGGAACATTTTAGTTTTTTTCCCTTTCCCGCGAAAATTTATCAATAATATGACATTAACGTCGAATTCAATTTTTTTAAGATGTCGTGACTAAGTCGCATAAATAAATATCATGTTAGTAAATGTGTAATACTGGGCATAAAATGAATTTTCTTACATTAAAGTCACGCTGAGTCAATATAACTATTTAATTCAATTTAATACGGATAAACAGATAAACAGTTTTAAAAACAATAAAAAAGAGCGTAAATTGTATAAAAGACAACACTCTACGTTATTATATATTGCAAATAATTTAATACAATAACATATACATAGTAATACGAGTACACACATATGTTATGTTATGTTAATCAATCGTTGATTGAAAGTACTCCTCAGTTAGATTTGGTTTAGCATACACGTACCAAAAATCTTAAATGCTAGAATAAAACATCTTTTAGATACGAATTACAAAAATTACCTTGGAAGATAAATTAATTCCAAGGATATATTTCCTGTTGAGAGTGCTAGTTCACGGAAATTATGCAAATAAATTTTCAATATTTCTAGAAAATATTGTAACTAGGCATAACTGGACAAAACAACAACTGCCGTAAAACATAAATTAGTGATCAAGCCTGGAGACTGGTACTGAAGTGAAGTCCAGCAAAGATGCTGATGCGCTACGTGAGCGCAATCGCACAGTGCGTACACCCGACAATATCGAAGTTATGGCTTAGAGTGTGCGTGAGAATCCGTCAACATCAACTCATCATCGTTCTCAAAAATTTAACATTTCACGCACCAGTTTACGTCGAGTTATGCTAAAAGATCACGGTATTACATCTTAAAAAACCATATGGGTCAACGAGAAACAGCACGATGATGTCAACTTTGCCAAAAAAAAAAAAATAAATAAAAATCATTTCGGATGAAGCCAATTTTCATCTTGGTGGGTACGTTAATGAGCAAAACTGTCATATTTGGATCTCAGAAAACCCATACGTGGTCTTACAGAAGCTAATGCACCCATTAGGAGGGACTGTCTGGTGCGGCTTGTGGAACGAAGGCATCAGTGGCCGATATTTCTTTCAAAATGAGGACGGCACGACCCCTCACTGTCGACGGACACACCTATCGAACTATCATAACAGAATTTTTTGTACCCGCTCTTAATGGTATTAATGTAAACTATGTTTGGTTTCAAGATGGTGACGCAACTAACCACACATCTCATACCACAAGCTATTTATTACGTCAAACGTTTGGTGGCCGTTTAATTATCCGAAATGTTGATGTCAATCGGTCGTCTAGAATCTGCGATTTCACATCGTTAGACTACTTTCTATGAGGCACCGTTTAAGAAGTGTTATGCCTACAACTTACTTATTTAACTGGCCAGTAACAACCCGATTAACAGATTTCGGCCTGCTTTAACACATCCTTCCTTCCGCGTGCTTACACCTGTTGGACGCATCAATCGGTGATAGGGCTTCCTCGATTTGATTCTGCCAACTCACACAATATCGTCCTCTTCGCCAAATTCTGCAGATCATACATATACATAACATAATTGGCTATTACAACCCTTCAGTCAGGATTACGGCCTAGCTTCTCACACCACTTATGTTGTATGTGTTAATTTTATACATGAGTGGACCTACAGTTTAAAGTCGATTCCGAATGACAGATTTTTTTGAGAAACTTTTCATGGCAATTTTATTTACTCTTAGAGTTTTTGCCAGAAATCTGCTGAGAGGAAGTCACCGAAGAAATATTTTTTCATATTTCGTTTTTGATGTTTGACCGGATATTCGAACCCTGGCCTTTCATTTAATAAGCCAACACATCACCTACTGGACTACGGATCCTCACATCAAATACCCATCTAGCTTTAGCAACCTCTTCCATTCGAACGACGTGAGGAGGAGCTCATACAGCTCACTGTCGGATGAGGAGATCATCTCCAACTCGCACCGGACCGGAGATCTTACGCAGGACTTTTCTCTCGAATAATCTCAAGGCTGCATCAGTCTTTAATAGAGTCCATGCCTCTGCGCCATAAAGAAGCACGTGGAGGATGAGCGTCATGTAGAGCATTAGTTTTGTCGAACAAGAGAGATCTCTAGTATTCAACTGCCTATTGAGACCGTAGTAGCAACTGTTGGCAAGAGTGATCCTGCGAGTGATTTCCAAACTGAAATCATTTTTGCGATTACGGCGGAGCCAAGATAGATAAATTCCCTAACTATATCCAAAGTATAGTTATCGGCCGTAATCAAAGATCCAATACGCCGCACGTCTCTACTTGACGATAACATATACTTCGTTTTGCCCTCATTTACTGCCATACCCATTTTAGTAGACTTCCATTTAATAGCACTAAAGTCAGTAGTAACATCTCGCTTGGTACGCCCGCCTTCCGCAGAACACTGTCCAGCAGAGAGGCCATCAGGATCTGCAGCTTTATTATTTTTAAGACGGATAGTCGCGACTTCGACCTCTTCATAGCTAGGTGGCGGAATCTCAATCTTCGATCGGGTTTGTTACATCATTTCTAAAGGTGGTATTCTTAGCGTCCAGCTTTCGCAAAGCACTAAAGCGCTCAGACCTCGAAGCGCTAATGTTTGGCCCCCTAAATGTTCACACATCTAGTACACTGGAGACGTGCCTTCCATCAATCACAATGTGATCAATCTGGTTTAATGTTTTAATACTCATTGCTGATCTCTGGTGCGGACGTTCAATGTGCCTATACGTAAATCATTGTCCTTTAAACGTGGGTGGGTTCCAAGTTTTGCGCTCAACCCAAATTTAATGTCCAGGGGACTTTGCTCCACGCATTAGTTAACATCTAGTGGGTGCTAGTATGCCATCTAGGAGGGGCCACGTAGAGGCTGCGTGTCAACTGGAATACAGCAAGAAAAGGATCGTCATGGAGGTCGCCACGTTGACCACAATCAGAAATTTTACTTTGTATGCATGTATTCCATCCTTCCAGTTGCGCAGACAAACCAGAGACAATTGAACATTTGAAGGCTAACATTCGTAAAGTCATTGTTGAGATACGACCCCATACACTTGAAAAAGTGCATGATAATCGGTCCGATCAAGGTGCTGTGAGACCAGCCGCGATAGCTATATGAATGAAATAATATTCCATTTCTAGCACAGGAACAATTGTTCTTCACATTAAAAAAAAAAAATAAATAAAAAAATAAATTTAAAATTTTTAAATGACCCTCCCTTTATAAAAAATGTAAGAAACATCTGAGGAGTGATATAGAAATTATTCAACAGTTCAAGCCCCATTGTTAATCATTGAAAAACAACGGAAACTTTGAGAAGAGTTCTATGCGATTAGCAATACTCATTTGCATCCACACTTCAGGCAATGTTCAGTTTTGAATCACACATACCAAACTCAAATACATCAACTATACCGCGCAATATCATTGAAATTTGCACAGCAATAAAATCATTTAAAAATAATAAATCACCAGTTCATCGCATCCGTGCATAGGTCCTTCCTGTCACTTATACTATAACCAGAATAAATTCTAGTGAACAAACTGATAGCATACATATTGAATAAAATACTGTCAGCTTATCTTTTCCTCGATCGCCGAAATAAACAAATTCGATTTCCATGCTAATAAAATATTGGCATATTTTTCTCGATCGCCGAAATAAACAAATTCGGTTTCCATGCTCATAAAGCACTGGTGGATCATATTAACAGACTAGTAGTGGTCGTAGAGAAATTTGTCGAATGCTGTACTGTATACTATTTTCGCTGACATTAAAAATCATGCGGATATCATGTAACAATATAAAATGAAAATAGTCTTCATGCTATCTATATATGAATTTATAGCGTGTTTCTTTATGTCGCTAGACGAACGAAAACTGTTTCGAGTTTCTCTAGTTTTATGTTTATTTGAATGCTAAGCCGAACGGTAAGCCAAACGACAAGTCGAAAGAAAACGTTATGTTTTCGTACAAAAGTCTGTTTCTCTATTTCGAAATCGTCAAAATCAACCATTAGATGCATTGTTACCGAATAATAAATTTTTAAGAAAGAAATGAAAAAAAAATGCCTCATTAAAAATGATTAAAAATGGGTTGATAAAATATTTAATAAAACCGTTTGATATTTTTTAATTCCACTGCTAATATTAGACAAAAATGTTTTCTTATACAACTTATAGTAGCCGTGAGAAGCGCTGCAACATCTATTTATCAGGTAGCCATGACGAAGAGATGGTCTCATGCTGCCGAAGCATAAAGAATTGAAAAACAAACAAAAAAGTAGAGTAACACTTCCCAAAATTTAAAATGAACACATTTTGTATTGTCTTCACAATTGCATTTAGGAATTTATAATCGAATTTTAAAAGAGTTCTTTTAGAAGTTAGTATATCAGAATATACGACTATTTTATTTACCACAATTTAAAATTTCAATTTTCAATATCAGTTTCAGCAAGGCGAATTCATTCTAAGAGGTGACCCTAATAATCAGGGTGAACTCAATAAGGTGATAGCAAATTTACAACAACTCAATTCGCAGTGTTTTTTAACAAAAACAACATACATTTGTTGCACTTGTTGTGGGCGTTAGATTGTCAAATAAAATTCGCCGTATAACAAAAATGACATTAAATTGTTATTTTCTGTCATTATATCTCTTGTTGCTTTCTTTCTTGTTTTTAAAACTATTTAATTTTTAATTTTTTTTCGAAATACGGACTGATTTGCGCTACCACTAAGGCACTCACGATACAGGGGGATACTGGAAGTCATAAGAGTAGATTCTAGGATAAAAGCTGTCCCAGAACATTAAAGATATTTAAATAAATTATAAAAATATGTAAAATAAAATATAAAAGAAAATGAAAAATAAATAAACAAAAGAATGTATATACAGTGAGCAAAAATAATGTGTACACTCATTATAAAAAAATAACAAATTTATTATTAAGCAGCATTTTGTTGAAGACGACTTTCTAGAGAATTTCGTCGCTGTAGTCAAAGAATTGCCACTTCTTTTGCGTATGAATGTTGAAATTTGTTAATTTCGATGATTATTTTCTTTATACATGACCAATAGAGAAATATTTTAATTTCTATTAAAAATAGAGCTTTTCAGCTTTTATTTAGTCTTTATAGGAATAAATTTCCTTTTATAAATATTTTTTTGTTCAAAAATGTATTTCGATAGTAAGTGTACAATTTTTTTTACTCACTGTACGTAACTAAAACATTTGACAATCTCATGTACTGAAAAAAGCACTCAGCTGGGCTGACAACACCACCTTATATGAATTCGCCTTGGTAACAATACAATAAAAACAACAATACAAAAACAACAGGCATTTTGTTTTTGTTAAAATGTAATCATCTTGTCAAAAAAATCAAACTTACTTAGGAAATTAATTAAGGCAATTAAAAAAATAAATAAATTTTATATACTGAAAATTCTTATGATTTTATTATCATGCTAAATTACACAATAGTGCAGCACCTATAAATTAAAAAAATTATCTCATACAGTCAATAACATTTCCACTTTACATAAGGGACATTGTTTTATTATGGTTATCGAGAAAAATGGCAGCTTACCATGTTAGTTCTTATTTGCCACTTTAGGCCCCTAGTTGGAGAGACCGATTCTTTTTTTTTCTTTGGTAATTCATCACTCGTATAAATAAATATAAATATAGTAATCTAGGTTGTAGATTAAAAGATATATGTATTTAGTGTTAAGGGCTTAAATACTGTAATCATCTTGCAAAAATTCTAATATAATTGGCTTTGAAATAGTAATCCTGAAGAATTTCTAGTGCGTATCGTTTAAGAATACGAAATTGATTATCGAAACAAAATACACAAAAAACAAAAATTTTTTGACAACGACGATATACCGCAGCTGGCTTATTAAGGCCACCTTCTATGAATTCGCCGTGAGTTTCAGTTTCAATTTTTAAATTTCAATTTGTCAATTTTTGTTCATTTTGGTTTTTATATGCATATTTTCTGTTCTTCAGGATTAAATTTTTATTATAAACAATTAAGTAGATTTTTCAGTACTTAAAAAAATTGTTAGAAAAGGCTTAAATTGCCCATATGACAATTGTTTTACGTAAAAAGTAAAAATTGACACAAATACAAGCAAACGAAACCTTTCGAAATATAAAAATCCAAATTGATTCGCATTCGAGTGGTTTGCCTTCGTTCGCTTAGGTTTTCTATCGGAATAGTGAAACAGTCTATTGGTATTTAATTTATTTTAAAGTAAAGCTTACGTTGATACTGTTATATGTAATAGATTATCCTATTATGTTAACTTACTTGTACTAGTGTAAGTATGTCTTCTGACACACCTTTCAATCATTTCAACATCGCCTAGGCAGTCCCCAGGGCCATGGATTGCCTTTATTTTACTGACCCAAGTATTCTGAATCTGAATTAGAATATCTTGTTTATTTAATATTGCATCACACATATTAGTTTCATGGACAAATAAAAAGAAGATTGTTTCTTTACTTACGTGGTTATAGGCACGTTGGCTGGCTTCCACTTCGCCTGTAAGCAGAAAATACACCATCATTGGCATATCCCCTTCTTTAATGAGTGTTCTTCCAGGCCCAATGACCATAAACTTTACACATCTAGCCAATCGGGCGCGAACTTTCTGAAACAAAACAAAAAAAAAAGGATATTTTAACATTTTGAAACTTTATTTTAAATAAAAATTTAATTTGTTTACTTACTGGAGGTATTTTACTAAAACAATTAAGACCCGCCATTAAAGATACCAACTTCTTTCGATCTTCTATGGTTCTCTGTTGACTGCTTGTCCTTATCAAGGATTTTTCCTAAATATATATGTAAATAAATATAATATGTGTATATACTTGTACTTATAAGTATGTTTCGAAGGCTTATATATATATAAATATATATGTATAGTAAAGTACAGTAATATATATATTGTACATAGCAATATGCACCTTCTACATTAAGTCATCGATATACATACTTATCTAATATATTAAACTTATATACATATGTACATCCATATAATACATATATTGTTATAGTATATGCTCCATATATACATAAGTAAGTACTTTATGTTACGACTTACAGCCATTGTTAGAAGACCAATTTTTATTTGCGTTCTTACGAGCATTGAAATATTTTTCTTTACATTTAATGAGAATTTTTGATCACCAGCGTCCACCAGCCATATACGATTTATAACTACGCTACGTATTAAATTTCCAAATCGCAATCGTGCCATTTTTCTCTTCTTAACCTCTTCTAAATCCCGCGCTCTTTTGGCCATGTTTTTATTATATTTATTTATTCAGTTTGCAACAAAAAATAAAATAAATCTGTCTGATTGTATATGAAACAATTTTAAATTCGAATGTAATTTGAAGTTTGGAAAGGAAAAAAATTTAAAAAAAAAATTATTGACATTTAAAAAATGCACTGAAATAAATCATTCGAATAGTTTTATGTATTTTAAATCATCTTTTGTTAGATAGGTAGGTAGGGGTGGCATTTAAAAAGTTGAACGGACACACAGGCCCCAAAGAGTTACTACAGTCTTCCACAATCCCCTAGTCCCGGAACCACTCGGAGAGTCTAATGAAGCGACTTAGACTGCCAAGCTATACAGTAAGCGCCAAGGCGCCTTTTTCTCTTTTGACAAAGTAGCGGACAGGTACACAGTTGGTGAAGAACAGTCTTCTCTTCTTCCTCATCTCCGCAGCTTCTGCAAGTATCATTATCAATGTGTCCATGACTAATGCTTATGCGTATGCCTAATGTAATGTCCCGTAATGACCCCACTACCATACTGGGTGTACATATCTGAAGTTTAAGCAAATCTATCGTACGCCCAACATTCAGCCTTGATTAGATTTGGCGGAATCGATGATCGCATTGTAAATTATAAGCCAATACCCACATGATATGAACATCATACCTTTCTGCTTCCTCGTTGAGATATCTGCGAAAGCTGTACGCCACTTGAAGATGTTTCCGTCCCCAATAATTCTTGCCACTGCCTGGTTTGCCGTCACCTTGCCTGAATTATCCAGCAGTCTTATAGATTGGGCTATACCGATCGATGCCGAGATCTAGCAATTGATCCTGATCCTAATGGAGGACATTTTTCAATATCTTAACGATATCCGATTTTCAACACAGAATAAGTCCTAAAAAGTGTACCTCATCTTTGAGTTTCCGTTCCACCCATTTTAGTTTTAGTGAAGAGAAAAGTAGAGGCTTGTACTTTATCGTGAAGAGCACTACCTCCGTTTTCCCATGGATTAACACCCAATCTGCTATCAAATACCCACTAGCTGACTTTTCTCTCTCAAGCTGTATCCTATCTTTTAGAGTGTCGACTAATCTGCCCGAAAATGTAATAGGCTGTTGCCCCACATCCAAACTGTTCCCCAGATTCCATAAGAAAAGAGAGTGCCCCACCATATGGAGTCCCACTCCATAGTTTAACTTTGTTGAAGGCTCTTTCGATATACAGGAGTGTAGCCAGGGTATATTAATTTTGTGCCAGCGATCTTTCTATTCTACACGCCAGGCTATGCATGTCAGTTTCAACAGATCTTTCCTTGTTGTATGCATCCTGTCCCCTAGATGGCAGATTCCCGTCCAGGGAGCTTGTATGGGAGTTTCTTTTAGTCTTCGGTATGAAGACTATCCCCACTCTACACCATTCTGACGTTACATGGTTAATCTGGATACTGTCACAGCCCCGTGTAGTTCGATGTGCTTCAGTCTCAGACTCTGTAAGCGGAAGGGATATATTCCGTCTGGTGTAGTAGATTTAAATAATTTCAGTCCAACTAATGCCTATTTTATCGCGACCGCGTAAAGCGTAGTCTTCTCGTAAACCGTCTTGGATAGGTGTTGCTACATACGTTTTGTCAATAAATTCTTAGTAGTCTTCTTAGGTTTCCAAGTGTCTAACTGTGACAGACAAGAGTCTCCTCTTCTCCTGATCATAACAATTTCTGTATAAGTCGTTGTAATTTATGAGGTTTGGAAAATAGACTCTGGCCAAATTCAAAGCTTATGTTCTGCATTTATCCAAGCTATTATCTAATCTTTCTTTTAAAAATACGTAAAAATTGTAGGGAATCTATGAATGCAATTAAAATCAACTGTACCTGTCTTTGCAAGTTCGTCGGCTTTGTTGTTACTTTCAATGTCCCCGTGCGCAGGACCACAATGAGTGTAATAGTCGCATGTGTCACAATGATCCCTTATTTTAGCCTGTACATTACTACAGTAATCGGGTAGTGCAAGCAACATGTTAAGATTCAGTTATTTTGAAAAGATTCCACGTTCGACTTTGCCATGTAATATAGATCTATCAGTGAATACTAAGGTAACAATCTCTGATTCTAAGATGAAATTATTTACAGCAAATCAAATTATTTTATAGAATTAAAATAGCTGGGCTTGGTTTACCTTTCCTAGTAGTTTTCCTACAAGATTTTCCTTTGCTTTAACTAAGACTTCAGTAAGCAACTTTCTAGTAATGTCTAAATTGAAGTTGCCGTCAATGAAGGCCGAGCGTCCGGTTGTACCGACTTCAGTATAACTCAGTATTATTAGTGTAATTAGTATTTTTCATTTTAAAGAATCGCTTAACGCATTCTACCAGAGTGAAAGTTTGAATTCAGTATACTTATGGTCAGTATACTTATGGTCTGAAACATTCCAATTACTGGCTATATCATAAAAAACGTAAGAAGGGTTTGCCTTTTGTTAGTAACAATCAAGGTAGCTTCGCTATCCCCCATTAACAATCGTTTATATTAACTTACTTTCTTAATTAGTCCTTACAACCCTGCAGTCAGGATTACGACCTAGCTTCTCACACCACGTATGTTGTCAGAAATTTTTAGTGAGAGGAAGTTGCCGAAGAAATTTTTTTTATATTTCGGTTTGTACGAGAGGTCAGAATTGAGATTTGAACCGTGACTTCACCTCTTAGTTTTATGTATGTACTTGCCTAAATTTGCTGGCATTTCGCAGTATATCGGCTTCCTGATTGTGACCAGACTACTCACTTTCTGTCTTCGGTATCGATATAAAAGGTGTCTTTATTACTAAAATAATAGTATTTAGTCCATAACAATAATAATAATTAAAAAATTAAAAACCTATTTAATCCATAATGGAATATCTGGTTCATCACTGATAGTCCACAGGGCCTTGTCTTTATACAATAAAAGTTTTTGGATGCATATAAGTTATTTTATGCTAGAAGATAGTCGTCGTAGGGGTTAACTTGAGCAAAATTCTCTGCAAATCGTTGTTGTTAACGAATGCTCGGCTACTTCTATCCCTTCAAAGGAGTGTACAAATGCCTAGAAGTAGATTGGCTGCCTTCGTTGTCAGATGATAGGTAGGTAGAAGTGGCTGTCCCTCGATGGAGTCATGAGCGAACACACTTAGGCCGCACACAGGGCTCATTGTGATAGCACAGTTTTATATTCTCCCCTGGTCCAGGAACCACTTGGAGCTTCCGATGAAGCGGTTCAGACTGCCAATATCCATACATGACAGTTCATCCAGATCCTCCATGTAGTAGACACCAAGATGCCACCTTCTCCTTCGACCAAGTGCCGGGCGTGTGCACAGTAGATGAGGAACAGTTTCATCCTCTTCCTCATCTCCACAGCTTTTGCAGAAATCATTTGCTAGGTGCCCAAGACCAATGCGCCTCTCATGCGTTCTTATAATGCAATGCCCCGTAATAATCTCGATAACTGTACTAAGCTTACTTCTTTGCAGAGCCGATGCGCGCCTCTTATCCAGCCTTGGCCAGATTTCCTGCGCCGTTCTGCCCGTATAAGAAGCCGCCCATCTACTGTTGACAAGGTACACGATTTCATTGCCAATTACAAGCTTGCAAGAACCTAAAGCGATCCCCAATGTAGAGAATTCATCAGAGAGTTCGATGGTCGTGCTCCTTCTGGCCAGTTCATCCGCTCCGCAGTTACCAGGAATGTCCCTATGTCCCGGTACCTATGTGATACAAACATCGTATCGATTTGCTTTCTCGTTAAGGCACCTTCGACAGTCGTATGCCGTCTTGGAGTTAATTACATTAGAATCCAATGCCCTGATAGCCGCTTGGCTATCGTAAAGTATGTTGACTTTTCGCCTGTGAACTTTATTGTAAACAATAAGAAAGACACTGCAGTGATTCGGTAGCCTTATAGAGCGTGTACATTATTGTAAACAATAATTTTCACCGCAGCCTGAATTGCCCACACTTTCGCTTGAAAGACACTGCAGTGATTCGGTAGCCTTATAGACCGGGATATTCCGACAGATTCCACACCCAACGGCTCCCTCCAGTTTAGAGCCATCGGTGTAAATTTGTACGGAGTCTTGCGAGGTACGCCACACTATTCCTCCAGTCATCCCTTTCCGGAATGAATGTCCTAAAATTCCTTGAGAAGTCTTATCGCGGTGTAATGTAGTCACTGCTTCCGACAATCCCAAATTCTTGAAGTATCTTCGTATGGCCAATGCCCGTTTCTTGCCACTATCTAGTCGCCCAAAGATGCCTGCTAACCTTAGCCGCCACACCCCTGCAATAGAGGTCAAGCGTTGGGGGGTATAAGATTGTCTCCATAGCGAGCGTAGGAGTAGTGCGCAGCGCATCACTAATAATCATGCAGGCAGATCGTTGTAACTTGCGTATTAGGATGTGGTTCGTTATCTTCTTCAGGGATTCCCACCACACCAGGCACCCGTAGGTCAAGATAGGTCTGACCACCGCTGTTTAGATCAAGTGAGTCACCCTAGGTCTCAGGCCCCATTTTTTTCCAACACCTTCTTATAGGCGTAGACGGTTATGGAGGTTTTTCTCAGTCTATTAGTGATATTCGGTTTCCACGATAGTTTCCTATCCAGAATAAGGTCCAAGCAGCGCACTTGAGTTCAAGTTCCGCCCCATACAATCTCAGTGGACGAAAAGGTGGAGGCTTCCCGTGATGAATACGAGCTCCGTCTTGCCAGGAAAAACACCCAAGCCACAATCCTGTCTGTGATAGTGCCGACAAATCTGCCCGAAATAGTGAGAACAACGTCATGTGCATAGGCAATTGCCTCACAGTCAAAGTGTTCCAACATCAGCAGTAACTCATTCATCACCAGGTTTCATAGGAGAGGCTAAAGTACTCCACCCTGTGGACTTCCCTTTCCCACTCCTCTGGTAGATTGTTCTCCCACATATTAGTCTGGATATCCAGTTCACCAGAGTATCCTGTCTTGTCAGTGTGCAGAAAATAGCACCTAAATCCACGTTGTTGAAGGCTCCTTCTATGTCTAGAAAAACAGTCAAGGTATACTCCTTCCATGCCACTTCCTGAAACAGTCGCTTGCATATCCAAGTTTTGTCCCAATAGAAATTATGCATTCACGAGAAGCTCTAAAGTTTCTTTTTCCAAGTTGATCCGCGACCCATCCATCTTTTGTAGTGCACTTGACGCGAAGGATATTGTTGCGAAAATCTCCATTAGCCTAGAGTTTTCGTTGACAATTTCCATATTACTACAGAAGCTTCTCCACGATTCTTCATTGGCGCGTCTCAAGTTCCTTTTGTAGTCACCTGGGGACACTCTACAGTGTTCTCAATGTTAAACGTTACCGGATTTTCTTGCCACGTTAAAAAATCTAAATAACTCTTTCTTGAGCCTGTCTAAACCCCTGTTACAACAGGGGGGTTTATGTCCCTCCATGCTGACCCTTTTTGGACTCGCTCTTTTAAAAGCCCCTACTAAGATATTTGTAAAATTAGCTACAGTCGCTTCAAGATTCAGAACGCTGTCGATTCTACTGCGCGTTAGTGGATCTATGCCCAAGTTGATAAGACGATCACAGAGATTCCAATTCGTGTTCTTAGGATTGCTAACCGCCTTTATATTTTTGGTCCCCCTGTCTAGAGAAAATTCAATGTATCTATGGTCAGAGAAGGAGTGCTCCTCAGAGGCTTTCCAACCTCTGACGTTATCAAAACTATTTCTCGAGGCAATGGTTATATCTAATATCTCTTTTCTACGTTTGGTCACAAAAGAGGGTATGCTACCCACGTTACATACCATTAAATCATTTAAGAAGATAAAATCAAAGAGTGACTCACCCCGTTCATTGACATCCGTATTGCCCCATATAGTATGATGCGAGTTGGCGTCGCGTCTAATGAGCAGGCTTCGGTAACCAGTCTTTTGACTGGATCTGTTGGTAGATAGTCGGTTTGATCATGTGCCATATAACTGGAGGAGATCCAATACTGCCTTCCATTGATTTTCTTAGCAACCGTAGTTAGATCTTCATTACTAAAAGAAGGGAGCAAATATGCTATTAAGTTATTTGTAATTAGTATACAGTATCTGGGCCTACCTGTAAATTTAATATGAACCAGCCCATAGTTTTTGAGCCCTAATCCACAAATCTTGTTGGATATACACCATGGTTCTTGGATTAGGGCGATATCTTCTCCGCTGATTGCCAGCTGGAGAAGTAGTGCAGCCGATGCTGCCTTAGAGTGATGGAGACTTGTTTGGATTACTCGGACACCGTTTCATCCTCTTTCCCCTCCACCATCGTTTTATCCAGACCATCATCTTAATGATAAATCTTGTCGGATGATAGAATGGATTGCTTTTCAAAGCTTGTGCTCTGAAGAAAATAATTCCAAAACTATAAAAGATCTTCCTCTGAGTTTTTCAATAAACGATAATAATACACTGTTCAGAATGGCAGCGGCAGTACTGGTTCCTTCTATAAATTCAGAAACAACCACGCTGACATCATATCTGTATAAGTTAGTTTAATGTAGCCTAGATCCCAGTCAACATTTTCATATTGGGGTTGTCGTCTTGGTTTGCACCGAACAATATTGATATCTCCAATTACTTGAAGTAATAGCTCGTTGCTATTAATATTATTTAAAATGTATCTTTCGCTACCTTCTTGTAAGATCTTGTTTGGAGCCTTGTTAACAGATTTCTGAAGCATTTTATTTCAGAGAAGATGTTACCCCCTAAAGCCTTTCAAACCCTGTTTTAAATTTTTGTGTTAAATTTTTGGCTGAAAATTAGTGCTTTAGAGTTTTATTTTAAATCTTACCAAATTAATGAAAACTTCAAGGTACTCAAAAAAATTTTAGAATTATCAACATTCCAAAATGCATAATTAGATATTTTGCACATAGAGTTGATCACATAGAATCCGTCATATGTTAAACTTTGACAAATCCAAATGACAGCAAATTTCAAATAAATTCAGTATTTTTCCGGTATGTAACACAAACATGGGTTAAAAACCCATAAGGTATAAACACATAGACGACATGTGACCTGCGACAGAAAGCTGTAAAGTTTAGGAAACACGCGTTTATATGCAGACGATTATATTAAAGACGATTATCATGACAACAACTTAAACTGTTTTCGTCCAACTTAAGTTATAAACACATAGACGACAGACAGCAGCTCGGCAGTTCGACAGAAAATACTGCTAAGTGCTTTTCTGCTATAATGCTTAATTCTTTGAAGAAAAAAAAAACAACAAAAAATTTTCTCTGTAAAGCTCTTCAGCATCTTGAGTACTTGTAAAAGTATTTTACATCCCTAAAAAGTTAAAATTTGCCCAACTTACTGCGTTGCGTATTCGCAGACATAGTCGCATAAGAACACATTTATTTCAACTTAACTGTCAGATAAAAAAAAATTAAGCATTACGGATTACATATTCTATGTGTCTCAGCCTCTAGACATCTTTTAACTTATGACTTACATTACTCTGTTTTGCTTTATTCTTATATATTTTTTTATATGTAAGCAAATTCATACGTTAAGGTACTGATTGTGCCAGCCGGATAACTTGTTACTTTGCTTTCAGTTGAAAATGGCAAAGTACAACGTATGACGGACTCTATGTGTCGTATGACAAATACGACGAGTAAACAAAAGATTACGTTAGAAAACTATGGCATCGCTTATGCGTAACAACGCTGTGATGATGATTATGTTTGTATCACCAACACTGGAAGAGTAGTTTTGTACTCTTAAAAAAAAAAAAAATTATTTTATAAAAACTAAATGAACAAATAATGGTTTATTGGAAGCAATATATTTATCGATGTATGTAAAGTAATTACAATATTTATAAGAAAGGTATTTTTATATTTAAATAAACTTTGTTATTCGTGGGCAGGTAAAAAAACGGTTGTTATTTTTGTGCATTTCGACGATTAATTATAATTAATCTGCGAGATTGCAAAATTGAAAATTATACAACGTTATAAACACAACTTTATTTCTAACTGTTTTGCCGCATTAGTACTTACACAGCGGGTGTTTTTCAAAAATGAAATGATTTTGCATGACGTTGAATATGACTTAAGCCACCGACGATGGTATATTTTTTATTATTTGTTTTATCTTTTATTAACAGGGTATACTTTTTCCTCCACTTTCTCTGAATCCAACATAATAAATTTTATTTTGTTAAAATTTTATACTTACATTTTGTATTTATGAATTAAATATATTCAAACCAATAATATAAAATCATTTATATACCATTTGGATGATGAACGCATTATATCCAAAATTTTATAATTTTTAAATGCATCCAAAAGTATTTACGTTTGTTTCGCAAACATAAATATGTTTGTATGTTTTGATAAATGCAAGCAGAACTCATGCTGAGGCTATCTCGGCACACGTACTAGAATTCAAGGTAATGGTATTTCTATTAACAACAACATCATTTTCGTAACAAGGACCTGATTTCCAAAGTCTAATATCCTAAAGATCACGTTACATATTTTTTTTAAAGGTAGAATCAGTCCTTACGGAACGGAATAGAAAAATGAATGTCTGAGACAAACGTATATAAACGTATATATAATTCTAGCATAATTCTACCTAATTCTAATTAATAGTTGAAAAGCGCAAAATATAAAATATGTAACAATTAAAAGGTACTGAAAGTGTCGCTGGGTACAGATGTATTTTTGAAATGGAAAAGTACAGAAAAAGTACTGAATTTTTCAACACTGGTCTGTATGTATATACGAATAATTGCTTCTCTGTTTCAAAACAGACTATGTATTTTCAATCTTTTCGGTGAAAGTATTTTTTGTTGTTTTTTTTAGTTTTGTTTTTTATTTAAAATAGGATTTAAACAATTGTAACTTGTATTTTTTTCTTTTGCATCTTTCTTTAACACAAACTAAATGGATGCTGAAGAAAATAAAAAGAAATGTATTATTAAGTTGGTAAGAAAATAATTCTGTTAATGTACACAGCCAGCTGTACAAAATACATGTAAAAATTTCTTTGACCTCATTTTTTTTGACAACAGTAATGAAAAGAAAATACATACCATTTTTATTTATAGGAAAAGAGAAGCAATTGCCTTGTAATACCTGTACATTCTGTAATCATTTTTCTCTTGGCCACTTTAGCCACTGCCATTTTAGTGGACTTATTACCAACACGGTGCAGCTACTATAATTGGTTTCCGCAATATGATGAGAAAAATAATCAAACAGCGACGGGTTTTGCTGCACCAAATTACGCAATATATGGTAAAAGTAAAACAGAGGAACACTTGATACATGTGGTCACAGTCTTAAAACGTTTGGGTTACCATCGAGTGCGATTAGAAGACAATTGGAATTTGTTGTGGGCACATGATTATCCCTTTATAAATATGCCACTACGAATGAAAAATTTAGACAAGAATCAAATAGTAAACCATTTTCCCGGCTGTGGATTTCTTACAAACAAGGTAGACCTTTCTACAACAGCTTTACCATTTCTACCGAAGGCTTTTCGTTTGCCTTCTCAGCGAGAAGAATTTTTGGATTATATTGAGCATCATCCTCACGCCCTATTTGTAGAAAAACATAATGAACACCGACATATAGCCATTCGAGCTCCAGAGGAAATAAATTTGTATTCAAACAACTCTTTTATTCAGGAATTTATACAAAATCCTTTCCTGGTGGACGGCCACAAATTCGACATTGGAGTATATGTTGTGATTACTTCAATAGATCCACTACGCCTTTATATTTATAGTGGTGACGTATTATTCCGTTATTGCCCAGTTGAGTATTACCCATTTAATGCATCCAATATAGATAAGTATGTAGTTGGGGATGACTATCTGCCAACATGGCAAGTCCCATCACTAGTAAAGTTTTACAATAGTTTGGGAGGCAGTATGCGAGGTGCATTTGATGCATATGTTCGAGATCAAAATTTAGATCCTTCAATAATTTGGCAACAAGTAGACGATATAATACGTTCCACTGTTTTGGAAAAGGAACAGGATATCTCTCGAATATTACGATCTTATAAAATGCGTAATTTTTTTGATCTGATCCGATTTGATTTAATAATAGATGATAAGCTGAAAGTACATTTAATGGAAGCAAACATGTCGCCAAATCTGTCGTCAGCACATTTTAAACCTAACTCTCTGCTATATGAACAAATCCTTTATAGTGTTTTAAATATGGTTGGCATTGGATCACCAATACATAATGGATTAGTGTTTAACGAAAGGTAAATAAAAATTATTTTATTTATTTTATTTATTTATTGATTAAATTCAGTATAACAAGCATTTAATCTTATTTAATAATACTGTTTAGATAATGTTATGATGATTAAGTTAATTAGACATATGTATACGTTTCTTAAAGAAGACAAAAATTATATTCATTAAATTAAGTTAAAGTTAAAGTTAGCCTTGAATATGAAGAATTCAAAGAAAAGAAAAGTGTGTGGAATCGCTGTCTTAAATTGCGTTACATTGCTTTTCAATTGAATTTCTGGCGGAAGTTGGGTCCACAAATGAATAGCATTTATAACAGAATGCCTTTCAACGCCAGTTTCCGGTGCCTTATGGCATTTATCCTGTAGTCCCTGTTAATTCTAGAAAACTGGTAAATAAGTAATTTGGTTCCTTTAGATAGATGATCAAGTGTAGGAAAATTTTCCATTGACATATTGTAATTCTGTATGAAAAATGCTGCGTCCAAAAATGTATCGTGCTATATTATTATAAGTTACATTAATCTTATTTTCACTAATAGATCCAAATCCGCAAAGAGCTCACATCCATATAAGAAGATGGGAATTAAGTATGTTTTCGCCAGAACATCTTTCCTCAACATAGCATATGTCTTCCCACAAATCGATTTAATTAGGCTGACGCAGAAGAGTTGATTATTAATAATTATGCCCAAGTTCTTGGCATGTTGTACTAATTCAATGGGCGAGTCTGCAACGTCAAAGGTGGCAATAAATTCGGCGAAAGGCCAATTTTTCCTATGATGATAGCCTTAGAAGTCGCCGTAGTCTAGTAGGTAGTGTGTTGGCTTATTAGACGAAAGGCCAGGGTTCGAATCCCCGGTCAGATTTAAAAAAAAACGAAATATGAAAAAAATATTTTTTCGGCGACTTCCTCTCAGCAGATTTCTGGCAAAAACTCTGAGAGTAAATAAATTGCCATGAAAAGTTTCTCAAAAAAATCTGTGCGTTCGGAATCGACTTTAAACTGTAGGTCCCGCCACTCATGTATAAAATTAGCACACACAACATAGTGGTGTGAGAAGCTAGGCCGTAATCCTGACTGAAGGTTTGTAATTGGAAAAATGCTGCGTCCAAAAATGTATCGTGCTATATTATTATAAGTTACATTAATCTTATTTTCACTAATAGATCCAAATCCGCAAAGAGCTCACATCCATATAAGAAGATGGGAATTAAGTATGTTTTCGCCAGAACATCTTTCCTCAACATAGCATATGTCTTCCCACAAATCGATTTAATTAGGCTGACGCAGAAGAGTTGATTATTAATAATTATGCCCAAGTTCTTGGCATGTTGTACTAATCAATGGGCGAGTCTGCAACGTCAAAGGTGGCAATAAATTCGGCGAAAGGCCAATTTTTCCTATGATGATAGCCTTAGAAGTCGCCGTATCTAGTAGGTATGTGTGTTGGCTTATTAGGGACGAAAGCAGGGTTCGAATCCCCGGTCAGATTTAAAAAAAACGAAATATGAAAAAAATATTTTTCGGCGACTTCCTCTCAGCAGATTTCTGGCAAAAACTCTGAGAGTAAAATTAAATTGCCATGAAAAGTTTCTCAAAAAAATCTGTGCGTTCGGAATCGACTTTAAACTGTAGGTCCCGCCACTCATGTATAAAATTAGCACACACAACATAAGTGGTGTGAGAAGCTAGGCCGTAATCCTGACTGAAGGTTTGTAATTGCCAATTATGATAGCCTTAGATTTGCTCGCGTTCAAGCAAAGACCATTTTCAGTTGCCCATTTAATATATTGTCAAGGTCCTGGTTCAATCTCAATATACAATTGTCGAATCCAGTCTTAAAACAGCTAACGTAGAGTTGAATTCCGCAGTGAGTAATGCTAGAAGGTCGGTCATTTTAATACATTAGCTGTATAGCAAAGGGCCGAGAATTGAAAATGTTATTTATTTTTTACATTACTATATCTGTCCTTATATCATTAGCATTTCTTTTGTTACACTACTTCATTCAGAATTTGCAAATTTTTAATTCGTTGTAATCAAATATTGCGAAATTTCATCAGTATATACACTTGTGCTTTCCAGATTGTTCGATCTCCATTTTAAGAGTAAAAAATAGAGTACCATCTGTAAAAACAATTTCAAAATTTTTCAACACATTTTCAATAATTGTAGTAACTGTTGAAAGAAGTCCGTATTGACGAAGTCGAGGCAAGACTTAAAAAACGTAACATTACACATACACAACATTACAAAAATTTTGGAAATGAAATCGATTGCGGCTGAATGGCCGTGAGTGGAGGAGGCATCTTTGTCTTTATAGACCGAAATATGAACAAAACATATTGTTTAAATATTTTATAAAATTAATTTGGTTCGATCTCCACAAGAAATGATCTTGTGTTATTTTAAGACAACGCTCCAAAAGACACGGCCGCTGTAGTTAAAAAATTGCTACTTTGTTATACGAAATTTGTTGTGACTTAGCTCTTCAAATGCCCTGCCTTAAATCGAATAGAGCATTTGTGGGCTTAAAGTATATAAAAACTATATGATCTAAAGAATTATTTTATAATTTATATCATAAGTTAAAAAAATTTAAAATCGACTAAAATACGAATAAAATAATTGTATACGTAAATTTCTAGCCAATTTGCTGAATTGCAACAACAATACCAAATAATGGCTGCATCTAAACATTATAAATTTTTTTTAATATAATCCGGTTGAAGTCCATACAAGTTAAATTCATGTCTCCGAAAACTGAGACTTTTTCTATTTATTATAGGTTGTTAACAGAATTTAAACTGTACATCCAGATGATATAGTTCTTGATACCAGCTTTAGTTCGCTGCAATCTGTGTTTTGAGTCATCACCATGTTGAAACACATGCTATTTTTCCCTTTCGGAATTAGGCATAGCATAAATGTACATTCTATTTAACGTATGAAAAACGATATTACTTTTGCTTACAAAATCTCGCTGGAATGGACAAAAAATTTTGTTGAATAATATTTTATATTATAAATGACAGTTATATGATTTAAAAAAGTGAGAAAGTGCAACTCAATATTTGGACAGAACAAAAATTTAAACAATAATGAAAATAAACAATCCCAACTTAATTAATTGTAGAGAGATAAACAACAATCAATTGGCTATTGAAAATTTGTTTAATTTTTTTTTTTAAGATACGATGAAGTTACTGAGATGATAACATCGGAAAAAAATTTGGCAACTAATTTAAACAAGTGTTCCGCACATGACTGTGATAAATTCTGCAATCGCCAGGAGTGCGATTTGTGTTTACCTTGTTTAAGCGGCAGTGAATATGAAATTTTAGAAAAGACACATCGGGAGCACTTGCATAGAATTAGCATGAAACGAATATTTCCCAAACCAATTGTATGTAATAATGCTTTAAATGAATAATTAATTAATCTTTACATATTACAGCTACAACCAGAGAACTTTGATATTGCAACAGAAGTACAAAATATGACAAAACGTAATGCTTGGCTGACTCGGTGGTTTTACTATAAATGCGTACATGATTCTACCTGGTGCAATTAGCTTATTTACATAAAACAATTTAATTTATTAGAAAATATATGAAATAATTATAGAAATTAAAGTAAAAATAAAAGATAATATGAGCACTAATATTCTTCAAATTTTTAGAATACAGTGAAATCTGCTATGAGCAAGCAACAACCGCCGAATTACTTTTTTCCGCTATAGGGGTGGTACTTTTTATTATTTTAACATTTGCTATTAAATCCTTTAATGTTTGAGATAACTCCTGATGATTTTTGAAATTTACTTTTATCATATGTATTTTTATTATGTACATAAATATCAACCGTTTGAACATATCAAAAGCTTTAAAAAATATACCTACCAATGCAATGCCATCTTCGTTGTCAATGATGGCAAGAAAAACTGGGAATCCCTAACTACTTATGTAAACCGATCCTGTCAAATTCTTAGATCAATCGGTTGGAATTAAGACGTGCCGCAAGTCCGATAAAATTTAAACGAAACCATAAAAATTAACATAATTGTGTCATAATTTCAAAATTATTATTTTTATGAAAAAAATGTAAAAGGAAGATGTATGATGTAAATTTTTTAACATTTCTTACCTAAATAACTTTTTGCTAATTCCCACCGTTGAATGTTTTAAGATTTTATAGATGTGCGTGTTATTGAATATGTTTTTAAATGCTTATATTTTCTTAAAAAAAATATGTTTAAATATATATTTTACATGTAGATAGGTACTACAAATTAAAGGTTTAAATTGCTGCAATTAAAGTGTGTTAAGTAATTCACTTTTTAGGAATATCGGAATTTTGTAGGATAAACTGATTCTGCTGTTCATCTTTCGTAAGAATCGAATTGTAATCTTCCATTATTTTAACAATTCCTTCTGATGGGTCATTGACCACGTTTAGTAAACAACCTGTATCCTTTGACTTAATGAAAGTGTTTCTTTTATTCGAACTTACATTATTCTTTTCCAAAAATTCTTGGCTTATTGGAAATCTTTAAAAAAAAAAATCTTTGTTGCTTTGGAAATAAACTCTAAACCGTCTCTTACTATTGTTGAAAAATATATGATTTCGTTTTATTGTTGGCCTTTTTGCATTTTGTTTTGTATCACTGTTGTATTTCTAGGTTTCAACAATATTTTTTCTTTGTGGAATATGGTATCCTAAATATAACATTCTCAGAATTAAACAAACGTAAATAATTTTGTAATTTTTGAAGTGCAACCAGTTCTACATCCCTTTCAATGTTTTCAAAATTGTATATTTGTTACAGTAATATGAAATCTATTATTATCGGTAGTCTTAAGCAATAAAAGCGAATCGAAATTGACATCTTCGAGAAAATCACTGGTTAACTAAATGTAATGCGGATTCTTTACGTCGTTCGTTAACTTTTTTTATTACTAAATTTTTTCAAAACATCGTTAGAGAAATGTGGATTTCACGTAAATGGGGATTTCACAGATTGGCTTAAGTCTTCTTAGACTGTTATTACTTGGGACCACAGATATATAGTTACTTAAAGATACAAACTTGTCGCAAATCATTATCTTAGTGTTTAATCAGTTTAAATAGTAAGGAATAAAAATGTCTTCATACTATAGATGGATTTCGTCATCCGTCTCGTACAGTGTACAGCACCATGTGTATAAAATATTATTGCGTTGCAATTACTTCCTAGGGTACTATCCTAAAAAGAATAAGGTTAGGTCTTACAATTCTCTGTAATCATACATACATACATAATTGGCCATTACAAGAATTTGGCAAGAATTTGTGACAATTTCTCAATATTCCTGCTACATATAACAATTGTCAACTTATCCACTTTTTCGCTTCCAGTTAAAGCTGGTAATAGTTTGTGGTTCTAAAGCAAGCACATAACATTAAACGTACTAATGTCGAATTTTATACTTTTCAATTTTAACGTAGGGCTGATCGAATAGAATTTTTATTATTATGCTATTTTGAGCGTCAAACTCTAATAACTCAACAACTGCAATGATAATATGTACAGCTACACACAGCTGATGCCTGTTCTCTTCCAGTTCCACTTTCAAAAATAAGCATTTGGATCGGTTTCAGTTAGTAATATTTTGTGGTCCTAATGCAAGCACGTAACATTAAAATTTCGAACGTTTCTTATCAACTGCTAACGTTAGTAACCAGCCAATGACAAACAACAACAACAACTAATAAGTCAATATATATTGAAATGTGCTTATGAAATCGCATGATTTCAAATCGATCAATTTTTTTGTATCAATTTCAAATCATTTGCTTATTTTTGCAAATACTGTGTTGTAAGTATATGTTAAACGGCCTAAGTAAATAATTAATACATAACAATTTGAATTTAAACAATTTTAATTTTGTTGGGAATAAAAAGATTGCAATTTCTTAAAAACATCTTTAAATTTAAATTTTGTGTTTATTTTGGGAACGACTATTGCTAATATGAGCGCATTATAATCACAAATGTGAAGCTAAAGAGTACTTTAATAATTGATTTATGTATAAACCGTAGCTTTTAAACTATAGTAAGCTTTTTAAAATACGATTTCATGGTGACTTTATGATATTGATGACCGTGCCAACAACCCAACATATTATGTTCGGAGTACCAAAAGTTATAAAACAGCGGTAAGTTGTATTTTTTTTTTTTGGGAACTGTGGTATAATAAAGTACTAATTAGAATGTGCTTATATTTAGTAAATCTGCAAAGCCATTTGCTTAATTTTTTCTAATTTAATGTACCTTATTGCTGTTTACTTACAACTTTCCATAAATTCCGGTTTTATTGCGATTTCAGAACTGACGTGAATGGTGAATTTAATTTTTAATTATTTTAATTAATTATAATTCTTAGATAATTTCCATAATTTAAGGGACAACATATTTCATAGAAAACCACAAGAAGTAGTTTTAAATGCCAATATTTAATTTCGGATTATAAACAAAGTTATGCAAAAAATTTTCATAAGAACAAAAAGATTTTAGCATGAAATATTGAAATTACACATTTGCACTAAATAATACCAAAGGACTGTGCAAATTTTCTAAGTAATTTGTGTTATCTTGGTAAGAGGTTTTGATTTTTGTAAACATTTTCAATACGTTGTATTAAATCAGGTGCCCTGGTAGGTCGTGGTTTCGGTTCCTACCAAAAACTCTGGTCTGTTCATTACGTTATTCAGCTCGTGTATAAATAAATAAAAAAAAATTTTTTTTTTTTTATTTTGTTAAAAATTTTGGGAACAATTTAGAAATATTAGCTTGTGAAAAATATGCCTGGAGGAGATAAAATACAGATATGAAGGAATTTAGTAATATTAACAAAAAATAATTTTAAAGTATACCAGGGTTAGGAATATCGAGTAAAAAGTTTGTTTTCAAAATTATATCATTGCTTATCGAGCTCAATTAATTTAAGTTTTTCGAGCATTAACTCCTCGTTATGTTCCTGTGACATTAAGTGAAGAGCGGCAAAACATTTGACATCTTTTGGTTGATGAATATGAATCTGGGCAAATGTTTTTCTTAAAGCGCTACCCATTGACACTTTAATTTCATTTATAATTGGTTCGATTACCTTTAATGACTTATTTGCTGGTATGAAATCGTAATTGTTCAGACAGCTACAGTTACATATTGAAGGCATTTTGCAATCATGTAGTACTTGAAGAAATGAATGCAAAACACTCTCACATTTCTTAATGTATGATACTTCCTCCACGAATCGTTTAGACATTTCATTTATGTCCTTTTCGCAATTTTTCACCGTTACAGGATTATTGGTCTGCACAGCAAAAGCTTTTAAGTGATTAATACTTCTCTCATGAAACTTCTTTAATTCTAATTTCTCGTTGCAAAAATGTTCGAAACATTTTCGAGCTTCAATTAGAATCTCTTGACGTTTCTTTTCCACCTCTTCGATACGATTGTTAAAACTTTCCCTGATAGTATCTATGTTTTTAACGTTCCTTTGAAATTCATCGAGTTTTTCTTCCGAAACGCAAGCAAGTTTTCGCATTTGAGAACATTGAAAAATTGCATTTTCGACTTCCTGCTTTAATTCGGTTTGTAAGCTTCTTAACACGACATTTGTCCGTTGATATTCATTATCATAATATGCCAAGCAATTAAGCAATTCTCGAACACAGCTCTTATAGGGATTAAGAAGTTCATCTCCATATGCTGTCAACATATTATCTTTCTTTTATTCTATTATTATTATTTTATTATTTTATTTATTAGTTACGTCTATATATGTATATACATAGATTTATCGAATGAATGAAAAACATATTTATAACGTGTCAATAAAATTGTGTTTAGGGTATACTGCAAGTAGGATTAGAGATTACAGAAATGGGAATTTATAATTCCCTAAAACTCCGAAAGATTTAAATAAATTTTAATAAAATCTAATATTCACATTTATATGATCACTTCTATTTGCCAAATGTCTCTTTAACTATAAGTTTAATCAATTATGTTCCTTTTGAAGATTTATTTATTTTCTTATGTGCTTTTAGGAAATACTATATAACATACATGACTTATGTTACATAATCCATTATTCAGTGTTTCATAATTATAAGGTCAATTTATATATTTTCTTTATATACAAGCAAAAATAAATATTCTAATAACATTTTTTTTATTAATTTGCATACGTATTTTTAAAATTAAACTCAATATGTTTCATACTACCTACATTAAGTTCTTAGTAGTTTTTTCGTCAATTTTCCTCCATACTTCTAAAATAAGTCAACAACATCGGTATATACAGTATATACGATATATACAATGTTACAACAATTTTAAACCATATCTTAATAAGATATTTAAGACTATCAATTAATTGCTTGATTTTGACATTAATATTAGCCATATAAACTAACCCATAAATCTAGCATACATATACTGCTAAACGTTGTAATAAACGACTTGACGTAGTCTCACACTCACTATTGGAAAGCACTTCAGCCAAGATAAACACATACATACATACCCTTCAGTCAGAATTACGACGTAGCTTCTTACACCACTTATGTTGTGTGCGTTAATTTTGTACATGAATAGCGGAACCTACATTTTAATGTCGGCTCCGAATGACAGATTTTTGAGAAACTTTTCATGGCAATTTTATTTACGCTCAGAGTTTTTGCCAGAAATCTGCTGAGAGGAAGTCGCCGAAGAAATATTTTTCATATTTCGTTTTTGATGTCTGACCTGGGGTTTGAACCGTGGCCTTAAGTCTAATAAGCCGACACACTACCTACTTGACTACGGCGACTTTAATAATAAACAACTACCAGTAAAAAGTAAACTTCCCACGTCCCATTTTAACTTAAATCGTTAAACGATACCCCAATATTGATATAAAAACTATTAATATATGTGTTTATTTGTTTATACCTTTTAAACGTGTAAAACCGCTTGGTTAGCATCATTAAAATACGAATTTATATTATTTAGCTAAAAATTGGGTTGATGGCAACGGTAATAAGGTGCCCATAAGCTATACATGTTATTCAGTGCTATACACATATGCCGACACGAATTATTTATTAAATTTTATTTTATATTTATGTAGGTCATTATATAAGCTGACTTGTTTCATTCTTGTATTTGTTAATTTTTACTGCAACGTAATTATGATAATTAAGGGCATATTGGATCAGGGATGGGTATAAAATGAAGACGACATACAAAAACAGATGAAGATCTACGAAAATATTGTCATGAAATTGTATAATATTACAGCGGAAAGTAGTGTCTTTCAGGCGGTAAGTTTTGTTTTTGTTAAGGCCACGGACCTGGTAATGAAACATATACCGATGAGTTCAAAAGTAATAATTTATGTGCATAATCAACTATAAATGACGACTTTGAAAGGACATACTTTTAGATCATTTCTACTCTGGGATTGTAAAACAGTGCTAAGCAAATCTATGTTAAATCAACGAATTTAACAAAACTCGGTCATTGTGACGTTGTTAGCAAAGAAGTTGTAGATAAACTGGCTAGATCATAATGGAAATCTATAATTTAATGTAAATGTAATGAAAAAAATCCAGCTTAAATTGTTTAAATTTCATATCTACATTATAATTTTAATAGAGCTTAAATATTGTTGCTAACAAAGACTATTGAATTAAAAATAATTTACTATTCTATTTATAAATTTAAATATTTTTATTACTTGCACCTTTGCATGTGTCTTTGGTTTTCACCTATACTGTTTGTTCTTATGTTATTTATTTTAATATTTTTATTAAAATTTTTTATTTTTAATAAAATTGATGACTATAAGGATTTCTTTCACATCGATCGGTGCATTCGTACTCATATTAAGCTAAAACAATTGAATATTATACCGACTTTTTGACAATAGGCTAAAAGTGTAGCTCTCAATCATAACCATAATTGATGCTAAAATTGATTTTATGAAAATGTTTGTTTTTAAAATGATTATAAGAAACCAAGGCATTTGAACGAGACAAAAAGCAGTAATTGTTTTTAACAAAAACTACTTAAATGCCGAATCCAGGCAAACTTGAGAAGAATTTGAATGTGATTAATTTTAGAATGATTCACTTTGATTGATCCCTTAGAAATACATAGTAACATGCAATAAATCAATATTTTACTTTTCTTACATATTTAGTTACATAATTGGCCATTATAACCATTTTAGTCAAGATTAAAAACTAGTTTCGCATCACCCACGTTGTGTGTGTTATATTTATTAAAAACTGACAGGGGCCTACAGTTCAAAGTCGACTCCAGACTATAGATTTAGATTTTAGATTTTGAAATGTTTGCTGGCAGTTACTTATAAGGTGAGTTTTGTATTTATTTTCAATTTTTTATTTCTGTGAGCTTTTACCGCTATGGTTTTCTTTGTCCTTCAGTCAGCATATTCCATTCTTGCCTAGCAGTTCGCATTCTTTCATTATTTATTTTCCTTAATTATTTAAACAGTCGAGTTCGGTTATAATAAAGAGAATTCCAGAGACTTGTAGTGTGTATACAAAATGCAGATTTGACAATGTCTACCTTCTTGCCTTTGATAATTATTTTGGACACGACAAACGCTTTATTAGTTTGCGAAAGTATGATATTTTAGTTTTAGAATTATTGATGCATATGTAGATCATTAGCTGTAGTCTAGTTATCAAGTTTTTTATAAAGCAGCACATCAGCAGCCTATAGTTCACTAATATATTAGACTCATCGTTTACATACACGGAACAAAAGAGTTCCTGGTATTGATATCTGAAGAACACCTCTTCCAACATTCAATGAATTCGAAATGTTGACTTTTAGATGAATTCGTTGAAATCGGTTTATAAAATATGAATGTATTAGTCTACAGGCAGAATAAGAATCGAAAAATAGTTTTAGAGCTTATTGGATAAAATTTTATGCTCAACCTTGTTAAAAGGTTTTGGTTTCTTCTGAAAGAACTAAAAATTCAATATTATTTTCTTACAGTTCCGTCTATCAGACAAGCAGTTATTATTTTCCAGATAATCTTTTATTTGCCTGTCTACTAGGTTTTACATAACGTTGGATAAGAAAGGAAGAATAGCAGCTAGCCTGAACTTATTTTTGGTTTGGATGTGGAAAATTTTTTCGAATGTATCCATTCAGGATACAGGGAAAGTAGACTTAGTTAAAACTGTATTAAACAAATGAGTGTACCACGGCAATAGTCTAGGGCTGGCTCAAAGTTATTACTAGTTTAGTAAATAAACAGCAAACACCCGTATTTCGACGAAACGACAACATCTTCGATGTTCATAAGAGTGTGCATGAGAATCTGACGCAGTCAGTTTTCGGTCGTTCACAAGAATTCGTCCTTTCATATACCACAACTTGGCGAATTTTGCATCGTGACTTGAACTGACCCAGAAACTGGAGATAAACGACAATAAACAATTAGGCGGTGGAACACTTGCCAACTGACCCTAATTTCTATAGAAAAATCGTCTACAGCTATGAGGCCAAGCGGCGTCATCGATCCATATTTCTTTCAGAACAATGTTGACTATCCCATCACTGTTAACGGTTATGATATGTTATGATATTCAACTTCTTTTGGTTTGAATTGGATAACCTGAAACAGAAACAAGTGTTTTCGAGCGATTTGTGGTGATGCCACTTTAAAAGGAGTTGTTGCGAACTGGCCATAGAGGTAGTATGATTTTAGACTTTTTCTTGTGGAATTTTTTGAAGTCACAAGAGAATGGTCAGATTCAAACCTGATAGTTATTTCGGATGAACTCCAGTCAGAAAAACTGTGACGCTTATTTGAACGAAGTTATATTTCACGCATAATGGAATATATTTCATCTCTTATTTAAATTAAAGGCCCGATACTATTTGAACATACAATGGTGTGAAAAATAATAGACACAACAATGTGACACTTAGAGATTTGATAAGAAAGCAAGTAAAATGTGAAAATTATTGATAAGTAATTGCTCAGCTTATATATCACAAAAGCAAATTTTATTGTTGCTTAACAATTTTTTTTTTATTTTAAAATTTTTATTAAATTACAATTTTTTTTTATTGTTTTCTTTTTATTTGCAATCTATCTACACTGAGACAATAAGCAAATTTAAAACAAAGCAAATTTAAGTCCCTTCTTGTACATTTGTTTGACACAAACCATGGCACTGTTGTTATCAGTCTCAGTGTTTTTGTTTGATATCTTTCCAGAATATCAATGCTCAATTTATGCTTGCGGTTCCTCATAACATTATTTCATATGTCTAAACCTGTTTCAAAATGACTTTGTATACTCTGAGTTTATTGCTTAAATTTAATTCTGACTTTGGTCCTAAAAGCCAGCTAAGTTTTCAAGTTTTTATTTTCAACTGAGCATGTTTAGCTTTAATGTTTGGTTGCCAAGTAAGTCTTCTATCAAGAGTCATGCCAAGGTATTGGACAGTAACTGTTTTGGGAATCTGTTCTCCATACATAGCCATACTTGGACAGTCTTGTCTTCTTAATACGTTGACTGCCACGGCAATTTTCAGTAAACTGGCCAAAAATGACAATTTGATTTTTTTCACATTATATGACTAAAAACTATATTTCTAGATCATTGGTATCATCAAAAAGCAAAAATGATGTTCTTTTTTTTTTAGGAGAAAATTGATATTCGAATTATCTCGTAGTTGGCTTCTGTAACAGAAATCGCTACGCAGCAACCAACTACGAGTTAATTCGTATGTCTTTCTTTAATATTTTGTTTTAGAGTTATTGCTATTTGTGTGGAAAATTGTTTTAAGAACTTCCACAAAGAATTTCGTATATTTGAGTTAATTTTTCAATTATATTGAATGAATTCTTGCATTATTATTATTTTTTTTTTAGGTTTTTAGTAAATGTTCAGTTCACGCAAGCCAACATTGAGTTTTTGTTCTTTTCCCGATAATAGCAGTGATATAATACAGTTTTATTCGTACCTAGATAAAAATGGCAGGTTTAGTGAGTACGAGATAACTCGTAGTTGGCAGTCAACGTGTTAAGGTAAATGTAATGTGTTGTGATTTACTGGAATTAATTTTTGTATTCCATTTAGTAAAAGATTTTTCTAGAAGATTTATATGGTTTTGTACACGTACCGAAGCTTCTGTTGAAGACTGGCTTGAAGCTGTTATTGCGGCATCATCTGTGTCAGTGGAACGGAACCGATAGAACTTTCTTTATTTTATAAAGTAAGCCATCTTGCCATACTCTATCGAATGCTTGTTGGATATCAAGAAAGATTGCTGAGAAATAGCGTAAATTTTAGAGAGAGTCAGTTATACTTATCAACGATTAGGTGGCATTGTTCAGGAGTTCCATGTTTGTTTCGAAAGCCAAATTGATGGTCTGGAATAATATTTTTTCTTTCAAGAACTGGCAACAATCTTTGCAAAAATATTCTTTCAAATATTTTTTAGAATATTGCTAGTAAACTGATAGGCGCGCATGAAGATTATTGATGCAAGATCATGATTATTTCGGTACATTTCTATCGGGTTGGAAAATGGTCTAATCTCAGCAATGCAATGTTAAGAAAAGTATAATTTTTTTTGTTAAGTTATTAACAGCATTTGCATATTTCAAATCTTAGTCGAGGGATTTCCTTTTATTGATTTTCTTTATTTCACGTGTAAATTCATTAGGAGAGAAATGTCGAATTGGAAAACCCATTTGACATGGAGAATTTAAAAAATCAAGGACTTTGTCAAGTTCGTTATTAATATGAAGTTCATAGGGCTGAAATGTATTCGACAAGGAGAAAAAAAGTTTCTGACATGGCCTCTATTTATAACATTTCGTTTTTTTTTTTGGTCTTTTTAAAAACTTTGTAGCCTTCCACAAAAGATGTTCTTCATATTTGTGGTTGTTTATACTTCCTGCAGTTTCCTTATTTTTGTGCTCATACAGTAACTTTTGTCCAAACCTTTACACGCTTTGTTAAATATTCTCTTGTCTAAAGGATTTCTGCTTAACTGCCAATTTCTTCGCAGTCGCCTCTTTTTTAGAACCTTTGATGTTCTTGGTGTCGCTAGGTTTGAAGCTTAATGGATGAGGTTTGTGAATTTTTCTACTGTATTATCTAGTTCTTCAGCTGTTTTTAGTTGTGTATTTAGATTTATATTTTGATCTAGACAGTATTGGAATGATTTGTATCAACAGAATTACTGTAATTTATGAGTATAGGTATGTGATCGGAGTAAGCAATGACCCGGAATTCCTGAAAATACTGCAATATCCAGTAAGTCAGGAATTTTGGTGCATTGCATGGCCAGCAGGTTGGAGAACCAGTTGATAATGTGGAATATGTGTTTGTGATTATAATCGTCGCCTACAACATATCTTTGGCCTAGGGATCTAAAAAACTGTTGGTAATCTGAACATACAACAGAATGTCGTGGAGGAAAATAAATCGAACTAATGGTAATATCTCTGTTACTACAATTAATCTTTATATTAGAAGCTTGTAGAAAGTGTTTTTTTTACTTCATCCATTATATCATATTTAATGGACGATTTGATAAGTATGCAGGAACCTGCGTGTGGTCGATTGTCGGGAGATGGTTGGTATATTAATTAAATCATAACCTCTTATGCAAAAGTAGGATATTCTCGTACAACAGATTTTCTGAAACTAAAAGGATGTATATGTAGTTGGTGTGTAAACAGATTTCAGTTTCTCGTGTATGGTTGGAAAGACTGTTGGCTTTCAATATATTGTAGCTACACGTAGATTTAATTGCATAATTTAGCTGTAAGTGTAGACATCACATTCGTATGGGAATAAGTTATTTGGGAGTAAACTTTTTTCCCATTTCAAAAAATCGGTATTGCGAATATATTGGGAGTAAAAGTTTCTATTGTGAATTACCTCTCAACAATTTTTCAAAGAAAAATTGAAATATTAAAAAATGAGTAGCGTATATATTCGTTTTTTGGTGCTGGAAGAGGAGAAACAATCCCAGATAAGGTTGCAGCGAAGATTTATTCGAATTGAATCGAATCCACTATCACTCCCTGAGATAAATTAAGAATTATACATACTAAAATATTTATATTTGACGGTAAATTATATGTTTTTTACAGATTCCAGGAATATTACAAGGTGAAGAAAGAAGGGTTCTAATGAAGCTGAACCCATTCGTAGTAGAATAGCAAGTTCACTTTGTTAGTTTGAAATAAAATGTTTCGTAAATAAAAATGTTATACATGCATATATGTACAATATATGTAAAAATAAAACAAAATAAAACCAGTTTTCTCTGGAATACTTAAATCTAAAAAACAGTCTTCTCTCTAAATATCGCACTCCTACTTGTACTAGTATTTTTTACTCTTATTGATTATTATTATTTTTTTTTTTTAATTTAATATCCTGTATTTCCATTTGATGCTTTATGAGCTCCAGGTTATTCTGTATTTCTAAATTACGAAGTTGCTCCATTGCTTGATTGTAGCGTTTTGTCTCTTCTAAAATATTGTTTTGTGTATTTTGCAGCAGCTGTAAAGATTCGCCGATCCTTTTTAGACGATAATCAATATCTTTATGGTGCTTATAACACATTTTGGTGCGCTATTTATTTGTTTACGTCAATAGATAATTACATCCTTACTGGCAAAACATATACAAAACATATAATATAATTTCATTTAAATACAGCAATAAGATAAAGTTAGTTAGTTGAAGTTAGTTAAAAATTCAAATATGTAGTTAGGTTTTCTTCTAATACTTATTTGCTCTCAGAGAAGTCTATTATTACTAGGTAGTATTCATTAATGATTTCATAATTAGCATTATCCGATCGATAATATTTTAATGATGACAAAAATTCAAAATTACGTGTTGGTGTAACAGGAACGTTGATTAGTTGAGGAGAAAGGAAATCAGAATCAACATCAGCTCCTATTAAATCCAAAACAAATAGTGTATTCAACATAGATCGACGATTTTTAAGTGTTGGCGATTAATTCAAAGCAAGTCTACCATAATACGGCGTTACTACGTAGGAGTTCCAACCAAGACCACGTATACAAACAAGTAATAATTGTTACGATTTATATAATTGCATAACAACGTTCTCATATAATAGAACCATACTTCAGGATAGGTCAAATAAGTAATATAAATAACAATTTTCTTAGACTAGCGATTCATGTATCCAAGTATGCCACGAGCTTTATTTATCATCATAGATATGTTACTACGAAAGTTAACTATCTGTTCCAACAGTATACCAAAGTCCAAAATAGTTTGAACTGTACCCAAAAGGTTTACACCTTTTAATATTTAATTTCAACAAACTGAATTTTTATCACTAATAAAAACCACAAGATTCTGGACGAAGTAATTCAAATCAAACCATTAACATCGTTAAAAGTATTAAATATAATATAGCAGCAGAATCACTAAAGCCAGTAAGTGATAATGATGATTATGCAATAGAAGTTTATGACTAACTTTATCGAATGCTTTACTAAAATCAGTGTATAATACATGATTCTGCATTTTATTAGAAGTGCCTTCATTTACAATTGATGAACGAGATTTATTCATAATTTTTAAGGATACAACTTGGTATACCATCAGGACCTGGACTGAACGAGCTTTTTAATGATGTTAAATACAAAAGAACAGTATAAGCTTTAATAAACCTTTAATAATACCTATATTGCGGTTGACAACTTCTTTTTATAGTAGTTTGGTAGCCATTCAGAAATCTGTATTGCCATTCTCAACTTAAATGCGGTAGACTCTTTGGTTGTGCGATTGATTTTTTAGTTGTCTTTTATGTTATTGTGGTTCACCACTTTGTTTAAATTTGGTTGACTAAAACGTTAAATATAGAAGACAAGCTTATTACCAGTTGAGTCCCTGTCTGTTATAGACATCAATTATATTATTAAACATATTTTCTTTTTTAAAAATAATAAAAAAAAGATAAAAAATCTGTAAAAATCTTAAGTTTTTTCTGCTTAGAATAAATAATTAAATATTTAATACGTAGGAGATTGAAAATAACAACCAAAGCCCAATTTAAGCGACTTGTGAACTTAATGGAAAAAAAAATCCAGAAGTTTTTAAAGGCAAACAAAAATTTGGTATGACCAAAAATCAACGTAATAAATCGTGGGAAGGATTTTCTACAGAATTAAATAGCTTGGGTCCACCTAAAAGAACTCTCTCCGAATGGAACTTTTAACTATACAGCATCTAAAATATTGTAAATAGACATTTTATTCGAATTTTTACTTCGTATAGGTTTCGATGCACTACAAAGCAAGTATTAAAAAAAACTTGGCAGTAATAAAAAAACTATCAAACAACAGGAGGTGGTCCTTCACAGGAAATTCCCCTTAACACACTTGAGGACTACCTATCCCAGCTCTTATCACTAAAGGAGCAAATAGCTCCATCTGGACACACACTTTTGGCGTTGAGGACATTGCTCCGACAACCAGTTGCTCTTCTGCGTCTGCTCAAAATCCCGACATTGAACAAGTCACTACAAATGCACCTTAGCTCTTAAACACCCCAGCCATGAAAACAAGAGCGCCTAGAACTTTTGAGAAAGCAATGCGTGACACAACTTAAACTTTTAAAAATCATTAAGGATTTAGAGAAAAATACCAATAAAAACTATGAAATAAACAAATAGCTTTTGCAAATTAAACAACAGAAAATTGCCTTATATGAACGGAAAGTTAATGAAGCTACTGAACTTCACAAGTTTAAAGTAGAGTGTGATAAACTGAAAATTGAGAAATTAAAAAATGAAATTGATATGGAAAAACCATGAAATATTTACGTATTTTGACCACAAGGAGTGATGTTTTTTTTTCTATTTATTTTTTATTTAGTATTTTGTTATTTATATACCTGAAAGTACATTAAATATGTAAACAACAAAGACCGAATTCAATTGAATTATAAAAAAAAAATGAAATAAAAGAAATAGTTTTATTATGACTGTATCCGTATCCTTAATATTTTTGAATTTAGGAATTGTGATGTCATAATTTCATTTTCGATAAATATTCTATCGGCTTGGAACTCCATTCGAAAATGTTGACTAATGTTATGCAGAGCACAACAAACATTTACAATTTGAGTTGCTTTTTCGGGAGAGTAATGTAAGCCTCTAACAGAAAGCAAGCAGCGAAATTTGCTTTTGACAATACCAATCTTACTTTTAACGATATTGCGTCCTTTCGCATGCATCGTATTGTATCGGGCTTGTGGAGAGCTTCCGTTTGTCATTCGAAATGGTGTCATCAAGTACGGCCTTAAGGCTTAGTTAGTCAAGCGTAAGAAACGTAAAATCGTAACGTACGTAGCCTTAAAAACGTTTGGATAGTTATAGAAATGTTTAAAACGGGACATATGTCAACGAAGAATGTAAACAAAAAAGAAACAGAACACAAAGCAACACACACACGAACACAACAAAATGCAAAGAAATTAGTATACAGACATTTGCATGAAGCCATCTGTTCAGAACAATGATGAGTGTTGTTAAGAAAAAGCAAAATTCGAAAAGTACCAATTGAGCCGTAATTGGAAGAAGTTATATTTACTGCTTAAATTTTATGTTATTATTATATTTAATTTTATTCTTGTAATATAATGGAATATTACTTTTGGTTTAATTTGAGTCAATATTTATGTAATTTAGATATAAGTGCGGTCGATTATTGTTCTATTCAAATTGTTTTTGCTTGTTTTTTCTATTATTATTAAATTGCAAATTAATATCTCTAGCTAGAATAGTAATAACAAAAAAACTCTTACAATTCTTTATGAAAATTAGAATCATAAGAATATGTTTTTAAAAATTTTAAAGATTAAAAAGATTTAGATATAAATAGAAAAGTACCAAAGAGGGCATACGCATTACATTGCCACTCAAAATACATATTTTTATTTATTTTGTTTCAAAGTATTTTCATACACATTACAGTCATAATAATAACAATAATAATTAAAGAAAAATAATTTTTTAGGTACAAATTTAAGAGATTAATATATACGATTAATATATATGAAAGTACCAAAAAGCAGAATTCGTACCACTTCGTCACTAAAAATACAAACATATTATTTATTTCTTCTAAAATAATTTTTTTTATTATTTTAATTAAAAATTAAAAACTTCAGTATATGCATGCAACAATTTAGAACTTTTATATAAATAAACATGAATGTACCAAAGAGGGCATTTGTGCCGCAATGCAACTCTACATACAATAGCACCATCAATCATGTTCAAATGTCACGTAAAAACGTGAGAGAATTCTGTTTTATACAGATCGTCCCGTTTTGCTAACGAGAGAGAACGTTTCGGTAAGCGTTTACATTGCTTTCCATATGATAAAAAGAGAACGTTTTTTACGGTACGTTACGTTACGTGTGGCTAACTGGCACTTTAGAGGGTACCCGGCATCACCTTAAATATAAAAAAAAATTAATGGAGACTTTAAATTTTAAAATAAATTTAACTAAAATCCAACAATTTTCTTCACCGTTTTTTTGCAAATAAGTTTTTAAATCACTTAAATTGAATATTAAGGAATCATGATTTGCTCCAGGGTGTCGTACATTAACTTATCGTACATTCATTTTGTAATCACGCATCTTTATAAAAAAAAATATGAAACAATTTACTAGAAAATATCGCGGTATACATATATACTTACAATCATGACGTTTAAGCTGTAATATCCTTTTATATTTAGGTAAAGGTGCTGAATATTTTTTTTTTTTGTGGAGACACCATCCGAACGTGCGTATCATTAACACAACCCAATACGCCTGGAAAACCCACATTTTTCAAAAGATCGCTCTTTTGAAAAATTTATTTCGCGATCCTCTATTGCTGGTAACACTTTCTTTAAAATATGTGACATGAAATTGAAATTCCATACCGGCAACACCATAACAAATACAACTAAAAAATGTTGATTTCCGCAATATCAGAAAATAATTTGATTGAGTGAAAGTTGGATTGACTGGAAGACGACCAAACTGAGTTGAGTTGAGAACGGCAATAGGGGCATAAGATGTTCCAGTATCTTAGTTCATAAATGAATACGTGGTAAAGACTATGACAGCAAATGCGTTACTTATTGAAATATCATCCTCAGTAATTGAAGAGTCATATTTTAAAAGTTTGGTACAACCAGAAAAACGATAACTTTCGAAATTGTAAAAAGATTTAGGATTAGATTTTATATTACATTTTATCCGACTTAAGTAATTTTTAATAGCCGAATTTTTTAGCAATATTATATTCAAATTAAGATTGCCAACAGATAAGCCAGTATCGTCGTATTGTCCGACAAACGCCGATGTATCGCCTATGTACCGTCTATCAAAACATCGATATTTAAAAAATGTGTAATTACTTGCGAGCATTTTGCATATTATTTTTTGGAAATAAAATATAAAAGAAAAATTATTTTAATAAAACGATTGTTAATTATTTATTAATGAAATCAATAATGAAATCAATTAATGAATCAATAATTAATGAAATTAATATCGCTGAAATATTTTCGATTTTTTTTAAATAACGAATCTGTGCAGTGAGAATACATTCTAATATTTAGCATTGATCACCGATTATAACGTTGCTCACAAGCGTCGATGCCACCAAAGATTGAAAAATAATTTTCTGATTCTAAAATATCGTACGAGGTTACCGTGAATTACACAGGTTATAAATGTTATAGTTAATCGTCAAGTAGATCAAATCAGTCAAATAAGTAAAAGTGCCCAGCCGACAGCTAAACATAAAAATTCGCAAAATCAATGCAAGACCAAATCCTGTACTGGATGTGTACGAAACCATCCCCGCTAACGATGGCATCGAGGCGAATTTGAAACGTTTCTGTAGGTCTAAAAACGCTTGGTAGTGTATTGGCTAATTAGACGTGACACTTCGGTTCCAACCCCAAGTCAGGCATCAATTCATGTATAAAATTAACGCACACAACATAAGTGGTGTGAGTAACTAGGTCGTAATTCTGACTGAAGGGTTGTAATGACTAATTATGTATCGTTGGGTCTAAGACTCGTATGCGGTCAACAATTGTTAACATTAATGGACAATAGGCAATATTATTTTATTATTTCGCGCATAAAAATCAACCTTATTCACCTGACACCATTTAGAGATTGACTGTAGGTCTGATGTAAAAAAGTTGTTGCTGTTATCTATAAAAGAGTGGATCGGAAATTTTCGTGAATGTAACATGCATTCACCTGATGGGATCCCATCTATTATTCCCCGTACTGAACGACCCTTGAACAAACTCAACATAAATCGAGAGAAGCAACTAAGGACACCAAAAGCAACAAGTTTGGATACAAGTATTTTGTACCACACTCTGTCAAAAGCTTCACAAATATCTAGAGCTACAACCTTGCTCTCACCAAATTGTTGGATGGACTGATTCTATTTTTCGGAGAGCACCACTAACAGGTTTACGATGGGATGGGATACATGCAAACAAGGTAATGTTTCTGACTATAGTCAACGTGTCGACTACCAGGGCGATCCAGCTGTATTTTAGTTGACACGCAGCCGCTAGATGTTAACTAATGCGTGCAGCGAAGTCCAATCTCCTGACTTTGGGTTGTGCGCAGGGCTTGGAATCCACCACGTTAAATATCAGCTAATGAAAACCAACACACAAGCCTTTAGCCCCATAAGAGATTATGTTTTTGTCGCTCAGCGAAGCTGGTAAGGCTATACAGAATGACGTTGAGCAATTCCTTTGATAAACAAGGCGATCCCTTATCATGCGACCTCTTCAACTTCGTCAGTGTGGAGCTCCTCACCTGACCAGCCGAAAGAGCGGTAAGCCCCACTCCGCAACTGACCAACTAATTATTTATCAAAAGCAGAGAGTCTCAGTGCTGACTTCTTAAGCTGGAGTACACAGCGAGAATGTTAATCGCCTGACGCTCTACAACTAACGACGTAAGTCAATAATGTAAAAATCGACACAGTAGGTGATGTGAGTCGCATATTGGACCTCTACAAGCTTAAAGAGCCGAAATAACCTATATACTTTCAAAAGAATATAGTCACGAGAAATCATACTATAACCAATATCTTGCCTCTGCCGTTACCACCAAAAATGATGTCAGGATCACACTAGAAAGCAGGTGTTACTATGATCTTAATAGGCAGAGAGAGAGAGAGAGAGAGACCTTCCTCTCGTACAAAACTAATACTTTATAAGACGCTCCACCTTCCCCCTGCTCCTGTATGGTGCAGAGGCATGAATCCTATTAAGCACTGATGCAGCAGCCTTGAAAGAAAAGTCCTTCATAAGGTCCAGTGTGAGTTGGCGATGATTTCACTGCGGAAGTCGGTGAAGACGACTACTTTGTTTGCGATGGAAGGCCCAAATTGTGGAGACTATTTCATCGATTGGTGTGATCAACTTCACTTCACAAGCTAGTGGTTAAATGTAATTTCCGTAACCTTGGAAGTGCGGAACAAACAGTTATTTGGTAGTAAATTACATGGTTTTCGTTGTTTTCATTAGCAACCTTCCAGCAACATGGAAAGATACCGGCACGGTATGACGCACTAAAAAGGTGAGCTAATGGACGAGCAAGCGCAGGAATACTATTCAGCCTCTTTTATGTTGGGTTCCGAAAGAACCCTTTTAACTGCACTATCTTGAAAGAATTTACTGGGCATAGTTACATACTCAAGTTCGGGCAGTGATTGACTGATTTCCGGTAAGAATGATTAACCTTTTCAATCGTGCTAGTGAAAGTACGGTCATTCAGTATATGTTTACTTGAAATCCTCTTCTTAGAAGTGAAACTTTGCATTCCTAACCAGATTATTTTTTCAATAATTTTTGCCACGGCATCAACATTCTTGTGTAGGAAAAAAGTTTTTAATTGAAACGCCTAAAAAGTCGCTGAGTTCAGATATTCAAACTGGTTCTTACACTAATTGCGCACGGTAAATTATTCAACATACTGTCCTTCTGGAGTTGTGTGACGTGAATAGTGAAGGCAAGGGAGCTGTGAATATTGAAATTACCAGCAATAACAATTTTACTATTCGGACAACGCTCAAGGATTTTAGATATGGAATTACAAAGAGTGTTGAAGAAATGGAACCCTCATTCCCATGCTGTTTTAAAAACTCTTCGATTCCAGTTAAATATTATGCAAATTTTAAAGCTTGAAAGACCTTGACTCTGAGTTTAGCGCAATTGGAAAAAAGATTATACTATTTGTCGACAATGCCGCCTGTCACAGAATAAGTGATGGCACAATATTGGATTCAAGCTAAGGAATATTTGATCCAGCCAAGGAATTATTGGATCTTTTAAAGCACAGTATCGAAAAACTAATCTTTCTAAACAACTTTTACATCTGAAAAGTGGACTTTAAATGAAAGAGCTTTCCAAAAAAAATTGATATTTTGGAGGCTTTGAAAATGATAGAAATAGCTTGGTCTAAAGTACAGAAATAGCTTTCGTAAAGCCGGAATTATTCTTGCCTATATTAACTGCCCAAACGAAAATGAAGATATCTCGGTATTAGCTTTAGAGTCAATTATTGTTTAAAATACCTTCTTTAGTGATAGTTTTGAAGCTTTGAAGACAGCAAATGATATCGAAGGAACAATGTATCGAATACATTTAAAATAACTGAAGCAAATAAAAATAAATACATATTTTAATGCAGCATCAATTAAATAATATTTGAAACCATTTTCCTTTTTTACTTATAATTATTTAATATATTTTTGTTATTTTTTTTTTCAAATATAAGCGATATTTGAATAATAACAATATCTTTTATACAATAAAATTGAAGTTAAAAAGTGGCATATATACGATTTTGTTTTATTTTAATCGCAGATCAGTTCGTTTAATTGCAACAGTTTTGCACTTATCCGAAGTTCGGTTTATTGAAAATCTTTTTTAATCGCAAGGAAAGTACCGTTTTTTACATATGCAATTAATCGAACTCGACTGTTGAACGTTAATACAACATTAATAAATAATAATTACAATGGAATGTGAAAACCGAGATAGGAATAGCGTTATAGAACACAATGATATTGTTTAATAGGTACAATAACAGTCTCATAATTGGTTACTAATGCCAGCCCACGGAAGAGGTGAAAATGTTCGGCATTATTTTGTTCGTCACTGTACATATATGTACATAAATAATTTTTTCTCATTTCTTGTTGTGTATCAAATTTGCTTCTCACACCACTTATGTAGTGTGTGTTAATTTTATACAACAGTTTAAATTCAACTCCGAACGACAAATTTATTGAAAAACTTTTCGTAGCATTATTCACTTTCAGAATTTTTGCCAGAAATCTGCTGAGACGAAGTCGCCGAAAAATTTTTCACATTATGTTTTGTTGGAAATTTGTGACCTGTGGTTTGAACCCTGGCCTCACATCTAATAAGCCAACGTGCTTGACTACGGCGAGTTACTCAATACTCTCACATTTTTCAAATTTGATTTTTAAATTATAAGAGATTTTTGAAGACAGTGAATTTTTAAAACTTGGAGCAAGTAAAATGACAGTTGATTAAATTGTGTTCCCAACAACAGCAGTGTACGGATGAAAGTAAACAAAATACACAAACAACATAACGTAAACAACATGTTTACTTTCATAGAGTTCTCTAGAAGGCGAAGACTCGAACCTTCGCCTACGAGAACATTCATCAGACTGTTTACATCGCTATATAAAAGGTAAAGCGAAGCAGGCAGTGGTCAGAGAAAAAGTTCAGTCAGTATTGTGTGAGGACACGTTGCGTGTGAAGTAAGCAATCGTGGTTCGACGATCTCCGTTACAAAGATATAAAATTTTGTTATTTTATTGTTATTGCTGCAAAAGTGTTTTATGTCTAGTGTTTTATTTCTATTTTGTTTCACTTTTAATTGGGATATTTTGTGTTTTGATTCCCATGTGTATATTTATAAATTATATTTATTTTTCCATTAATTATTGTTAATATAAATTAACAATTTTCAGATCTTGCTAGCGAACTCACGGGACAATAAAGAATAAAACACTAAGCGACCGATAGCCATTAATGTCAGAACGTTGATAGAAGATGGAGCAGAATTATTCACAAATCGATCGAGAAGCAACCGCTGTTGTAGCAGGTGTTAAAGACATTTCAGGATTATTCATTTACTTTAGTGACTGATCACTGTCCAGTATCGAGTATTTTTTGTACACCACCCATTTTGGTTTCACGGATGCAATTTCTTAAATGCCTACGATTTTAATTTTGTTTATAGAGAAAGTAAGAAGATGAGCAATGCCGATTGTTAAAGTCTTCTATCGAATGAAACAGAGCAACATTTTAAAACTAAGGAGGATGAAGTCTTAATGATTGAACTGGCCAGCGCAGAAGTTGTTAATACTAGGGATGTGGCGACTCACACGGTAGCGATTAACTTCTCGCTAAAGTTTTCAGCTGGGCATAAAAGGGGTGATTCAGTAATATTTTGTATGATGATAAAAATTGCCCGTATTTTAAACATTGCTGACATTGCATAATCAGGAAACTCAGCATGGAAAACGGTTCGCATTTGGAAAACTATTTAGACTGCTTGGTAGCGCCTGCATATTTAGCCATTTAAACGCACAATGTTTGTCTTAGCGCGGATAACGTTACAGCTTTCACATCGGACAAATTTCAAGGTTTTATTAGAAGATGTCCTCCTTTTCATCCATCATCAAATGGATATGTTGAATATATGTCACAGACTGCGGAAATGCATGATGGTAGTAATATCGATGTTTGTAGATAATATTTCTTTTTTGGTGTTAGGCTTCTATAATTTTTACGAGAAATTTAGAAAGAAAATGATTAAGTTGTAACTCTTTGAAACTTGATGCTACGTTAAATTCTGTTATAGTTTGGATTGTCTAAAAAATCACAAAGAAATTGCGTAAAATAGTTAAGCATGGTCGTGATAGCATAGTGCTATGGGAATGTGTGTCGGCACCAGGTGTGGGCATTTTAGAATTTTGTAAGAAACAATGTATTTCAACATTATAAAGAACTAAAATTAGGAATTCGTAATGATTATTACTTCCAACATCATTCCAAACTGCTGCTAATATGAAGATTTGCATTTCGTACCAAAGTTTTCACAGTCTTAATACTCTTCTACGATGTGACTATTAAATAGTATTTAGGGAACCATTTGGAAGAACGGTATCAAGAGCAAATACAAAAAATATCTGGTATAGTCAATATAGTCACATGTTTGGCCTATGAATTTTAAATTACTCTCTTTTCTTATTTTGTTGTACAAATTAATTATTATTATTATTATTATTTTTTGTTTTATTATAAAATATAAATAAATTAGATAAGAATAAATTTAAAAGATTATCAATAATTGCCTCAAATTATTGCTTAAAATTCATAAAATTGTTTATATAAATTAGGGTACCTAGACTTTTGGTGTCCACTGTAGATATGCATCAAATTTTTGATTCGCTTTAGCTTATTTTTTAATACAATCTTGGAAAGTATTCTTTATATTGAGTGGAAGTTAATTGGTTACGAAGACGTACCGTACATTTCTAGTCTCAATTTCTAATTTCTCGTCTGAATTTTGCTAAAATGTATTGAAACTTAATGACATTGCAACTGTCTACGTGTTAAAGCTGATGTTCCTTGTGATGCGACCACAACGGATTCGGTACGGGTTTATCTTAGTAAATGCGAAGACTGCATTATTGGTTGCCAGTTATTTCATGACGTTAATAACGAACTCTGTTTTAATATTTATTATTTCTATTGCTCCTCGTAGTCCAATAAATTTTCTATATGATTAACTAATGTGTGCAGGACAGTTTCTCCAAAGATACGGCAGGTATAATTTCAGAAATCTTTTCACTTGTCAATCTAGGATAGGTATGAATTATTGAAATCGAATAGATAGAATATCTACCCAGTACAGAGCTTTTCGCTTGTTTCGAACAGCACTCAAGAACACCTCGATTGAGAGAGGGAGTGTCAACCAATCTACAACTGCTTGAATATACGTCTCACTGCTGTTAATGGCCGCTCAAATGAGATGAAAAATTACCACCTATTTGATAATCTTGGAGCCTTTGTGGCAAATCTCGGGAGCATATCGTTATGAGGATATCCTCCTATTGACCCTTTACGTGGTAATTATATAGCGACCGATTAGGTGAACTACCTTCTACAGCAGAATACCGAAAAACCTTTTTCTGACATTTAGGGCTTGGTTTGTCAGAAATATTGATCAATCGTGGTGGACTTTTAAAAACCGCCGCTTTAGAGGAGATAGAGAGACAGGCCTATAGCTGCTCACTATGACTAATGAATTTTAGGGTTGCGGACAAACGAACCATTTTGTCCAAGGGACATATCACATATAGGTTGGTGCCTCTCTGAAATAGATTTCACATATTCTTCTACACTTGTTCTAAGCTCCTTATGGCAGAAATGCTCCATCCCGATTACAATTATAAAAAAAATTTAGTACGAATATTTAGAGTTTTGTAATAACTTGAAGCTTCGCGTATTTCGTGAATGACTATGGTTCTCTGCCTGCAGGAACCTATCAGTAAACTGGTTGTATACGCGCGCCAAAGTAGATGCCCAGTCATTGGCGGAACCGACGCCTATTCCCATTATTGATTATAATTTAGTTATCGCTAATCGGGGTGAAGAACCAACATTTCTCACCTGCAGAACTACTACCCTGATTAGCTCACATTTCTCTTAATATCTCAAAGCCTGGTTTGTATCTCAAGAATGGATCATAGATACTTCACTTTCAATATTGACATGGAAATTCTTCATCCAGAGCGAATCTTCCGTTCAATAGAATAAACACTAACTAGCCCCTATTTAGGGAAAAATTGCAACTCTATCTTATTTAAACTCTCTCAACCATTGTAACTCGTTTCGATATAGAAGGGTTTGGGTAAGCCCAAACCGCGCTGGCTGTGCCAGCAAATTGATGATTTCCACTGTTCCAGGCTAAAGGTACTGTTGAATGCGCACTTCATAAGGCCAAAAAGATAGAATTTAAATCGAACATCGAACATTATCACCAACTTCTTCGGTGAGTTCGGCGGAATTCAGTCAATACAGGAACTGTGCTTACCGATGGCATCATAACGGTCTGCTATGCGTGCTAAAGTGAGCTTTGGTATCAAATCTATAACACCAACCAAACCTAACCTAACTTGAAGCTAAAGGAATTATTCTCCATCCATACGAATGTATATTAAATTTGCACATATTTTGAATACATACTATATGCATGTACACTGATACATACATATTTATATCTATACTTATATTAGATACGATGCAAGAGAATGCATATGCAATGCTTAGTGTTTACACTAAACTGGTTATATTTTTCTTCTTTTCATTTTATCATCTAGTCTTAAAGCAACTTATATATTTGCATCGTACGAACACAATCTCATACATTCCTAAATTGGGTATATACTTTACATTGCTATGTACTAATTTATGTATATGATATTTTGTATGTATTTTTAGAACACAAACATATAAGCGCATTGCTCAGATTGCCGCAGATAGAGAAGACAACTCAGAAATACGAAACGTATAGTTTGAAATCGATTGAGAGTATTAAGTATTCCATTGAGTGCGATGTCATGCATAAGAGGTACAAATTGAATGAAACGACCTTGTAGTGGAATATTTACGATGTTATTTGGCCGATCCTTAAAACAATCTTAAAAAAATTGACGATTACAAATACATTTCTATAACAACAGTTATCGTGTTATGAAGCTATAAAGTGTTTACATAAATAAGTATAATAATGTTAATATAATCAAAATATTTGGATTGATATTTAGAATTAAATTTTACGTGATCATTTATCTGAGCGGGTATTCAAATATTGTTTCGGGTCTAGGAATGCTTGGAATTTTTTTTTTGCATTACTAGCCATGAGTTGAGCAAAAAACTCTTCTCAAAAAGTTTAACCTCTCTCAGGGCGGCAACAGAAGAAGGATCATGGTGTTAAGCATTAAATTGATTTTGAGAAAGCTTTTGACACCCTGTAGGTCATTTGAGCATAAATCTATGCATGCAATACATACATACATACGTACATAGTTTAATTTTCAATAAATGACACACAATTGCAAAATAATGTTTATTGTTGTTTATTTAATTTGACCTTACAAATCTGAAACAATGAATAATGGTTTAAATAACAAAAATTACACAAAAACAACAGCAATAATAATAATTATAAAATATATAAATGTATGTATTACTATAATTACTGCGAGTATCCATACAAATAGAATATCCATCCACCTAATAGTTCTTGAAAAGGTAAAATATTCTTCATAAGGAACATAATCAATGAAAGTAATATTTTAAGGAAATAACCATAATTGATCAATAATGATATATTACACGATTGTTGTTACACTCTTTAAATAATAACAACGGTCATTTCTTTCCGATTTTAACAAACGAATTGTCAGTCTCTTCACAAAAGAATGCTCTTTAAGACTATCAACATTTAT